>JAQFZG010002585.1:0-16058 GCA_034695465.1 Entomobrya nicoleti
AAAAAAAATGGGAAAGAAACCTTTGAATCTACAAACCTTCCCATTCGACAAAAGCACATGTAGCCAAGTTTTTCTCTGGAAAACCACAAAAATAAATGAAAACATAAACGCTAATATGAAATATACGTTCGTTTGTATTTTGTACACATATGTACATCGATAAGATAGAGGGATTAGGCGTTAAACAGGTTTATCACCCACACATACACAAACCACACATGCATATTGTACGTATATCAATCTTTTTAGTCTTCCAACATACGTGATGTTTGGCGTGTGCAATTTTTCCATCGACAGACACGCAACTCTCAATTCAATTTCATGGTACAAAACAGTACAATACTTTTCTATATTTATTAATACATATTCTATTATGCAGCCTAACTAGTTTTTCCACAGTAGGAAAATCTACTGTCGGGTAGAGCATGCAAGCAGTATTTTTGAACTCGTAGGTACGTATTCCCAGGTACGTTTTCCCTAACTTTCCCTTGGTTTTCATGATTATCGATAAAGATTCCTGTCGTGACTGTATGGGGCCACCCAACAAAATTATCTTTACTAGCAGCCACACGCCATTATATCTAAGCCACGCAAAGTTTTATTACTAGTCATTCTTTGTGGCACATATCATATCATAATGTAATCAGATTGTATAATAGAGAAAGTAAATATACGACGCACAATACATAATATTCCAAAATTTGGGAAACATTTATCAGGAAAATTAGCGGGGTAAAACATTCGACCTTTATATTATTATCATCATTAGATGGCAAGATAGTAATTATAATGCAGGTCAAAATTGTTACCCTATTTTTGTTATTTTGGAGCGCGTTCAGCGCTACATGGAAAGCTTTTAGTGTATAAAATCTCTTACATTGACTGAGATTGAAATTTATAATTCATAACATGACGTATCAGAACAATATGAGTTTAATGGATTTTTGGCGTTATGTTGAAGTCGAGACACGATGAGAAATGCTTTGTTCCCTGTCCTTATCATTATACTAGAAAATGAAATTAATTAACTTACAGGAAGACTCGAGTCCGTAAAATTCCAACGTATATTGCGCCCGGTAACATGCGCAGTGGGTTTTCACACGCAATAACAATACTAGCAAAAATCATATCATCATCATGAATATTTTAACAACTTTTCAAAAGGATTTCATCTCATTTTTTTTCTTTATACCGCAACACTATATATAATCTTACTTCAATTCACTCACACACTATCTCAAACCACTTTTTGTGAAAAACTTTCTTTCATATCGAAACTTTTTTTCTTCATTTCAGAACTCCCACAACATTGCACATACAGCAAGTCTCCAATATGTGGCAAGTTGAATGTAACAAGCAGAACTGTGGGGAACGTGGTGAAAGGAGATCGAAAACTGATAATAATTACTTTGACAAGTTATTATTATAAAGGTACATATTTTCTTTCTGGTTCAAGAATTTTAGCACCTTGATAAACGACACCTTGAATGTCTTAGCACCTATTTCTCCCCGTTTCCTCCTTGTATATTACGTATTACGTGCACTCTAATTAGGTACGTATCCTTCCAACACTGCACTGGTATAACTTTTGTAACACTTCCCATTATTATTTACGGTGTATATATGTAATTGTAGCACCATTATTTCTATACGAATATTATACACCATTTTATTAGATACGCCACATACTTATGGCAGACTTGCAAGTATGTTTATTGTATATAGTCGAAGGAAAGTATTTTTGAGGAAATTGGCGTGCATAATTAAGAACACGGAGGAGCTGCAGCAGCGCTACTTTTGCCTACGCCAGCAGAACTACCTTTGGTATATATTTCACCTGCAATCACCACTATACAAGATTATAAACTTGTATACGTGACGTGTTATGAAACTTTCACTAGTTCTAATAATAACAAGAAGAGTGGAGTCTGAGGCTTTTCTTTCCTGATGTAATCAAGATGAAGGAGTAAAAAATTTCATTCAACTTCTTTATTCTTCTTCATTCCTTTAAAGTAAAGGGCATACCCTTGCTTTTTACAAGCATTCCAGAATTTGTGGTTTCAATATGACATGCTTGTTCTTGCTTTAACATCAGCCCCACTTTTCTCGTAAGACAAGTGTGTGAGTGGTAAAAATGTGAACTTTTTTCTCTTGACTGAAATTGTGTTGTGAGTGTGTGTAGATTGGTCGTAGGCTACATTCAAGAGGAAAGAAACTGTGTGCTATAATAATATATCATGCACCTACATATCTCGACCAACCAAAGTATCACCACCGCACTACTGCTTTCGTTACTTTTTTCCACTACAACTCCGTCCACAACGGTTTCTTTAACCCATTTTCCAACAAGCTCGTCGCTCATTGCCGTATTTCATTCACGCTTTATAGGTATTTTCTTTGCAACTTCTTTTCTGTGTCTTGTTATCAAAGCGCCGTTTCATGTTTATGTCTACACGACAAGGGCATGGAAGAGCAGAAAAAATGGAGACAGGGCCCTTTCCTTTTCCACCGTAATTTTACTTTTATTTAACCAAGGCAGATTTGTAGACATCATTTATTTTTTTCTCTTGCTTGCTTTCACCAACAGCTCAAGACCTCAATGACTTGTCGTGTATTTTTTTGCGAGAACTCTTGTTGTAGCAGAAGTTGGTAGTAGTAAAAATGTAAAAACTTCGCGTATGTGGTAGCTGAGCTGAAACAAGTTAGAAAATATTGAAACAAGGCGATGGTATGGTTTTGAGAGTAGCGGATATGTAATATGGGATAAGTAATTAAATCTCCGCCAGTCAGTCACTCATTTTCTCGTTCTCTCCATGTGTCTACTGATTATATTTTCACTTTCACCACCACTACCATCCATTTTTGTATTATCGTGTGCTCGACTGCTCGTTGTCAAATTTAATTGTGTCATTGGTTATAATCGATTTTAATCATAATCAGCTGCTTTGCTCGAAGAGAAATCAATATTAATTCACTTTTCTTTTGTCTCGAGCAAATATGGTGTGTGAACTTTTTCTAAAACTTCCTTTGCAAGTGTCAGCACCAGCGATCAACAGAGCAGAGTATCAAAATGGCTTGACTTAAGAGACGACTAATGGTGAATAAACGGGTCTGCTTTTGATATGGCGAAATTGTTACATCCTCCGTAATCTTTAAGTTGTAGTGGCGTCATATGTATTACAGTTATTTGATGTGTTGACATATATGATAACGACGATAGTGTATAGTTGTCTACATTAGTATCGTATTATATTTAACCATGTTGTGGTTCTTTCCTCATCACTAAAAACAACGAGCATTATACTCCTCTTTGTGTAGACAGGCTTCAAATTACACGCATCGGAGAATATATTAAGGATTTTGATTAGATTCTCTTTTTATTTGGAGCGGCACAAAGTAAAATGAGTGGTGGAAGTAATATATGAGTTCCACAAAGGTATGTGTATATCAATATGGTAAGGAGGCGCAAGATGAAAATGTGGAAGGCTGTAGGCTTGTCGCTTCTGCTGTTTGAAACCTTATACAACACCAGCACCAGCCACAATATATATAGCAGTCATTGGCATCATACTTTCCTCATATCATCATTACTCCAGTGAGAATCTCAGAAAAGAAATTCCTGCGAGCGAGTGAGAGGCATGAAGGAGTAATGAATGCGTTTTGTGCACGAATCACGTCAACCCAGTCCGTACACCACACGGCCGCCACCACGAACTAGCACGATCCTTCATAATAATAATTTTCATCAAAAGCAGTAAACTGAGTGAGTGATGTGTTCGTCCTCCTCTTGGTTAATGCATTCAGAGTCATAATAGCGTAATAAGCGAAAACGGAATATGCATGATGATATTCAGTACACCCAGTAAAGTTCTTTGCTTTTACTTCATTTTCACTTGGGCGCCACATGCCATGTGTACGCTACGTTAAATTTGTGTAAATTCGATATATGTATTTAGTAATATACCGTCATAAAGTTCATATATATTAGAATTGCATGCTCAAAGCAAATTGGCATAGAAGTCTTCTCATGCGTTATGGATTATTGTTGCACAGATCCCGTATAACTTAACCACGTCGACACATACACTAGCAGCAGCATGATGTTAGTGTTGTTATTGTTGCTGATGATGAATGTTTAAATTTTCGTTCAACAGGACATTTGTCATTATGTACAGATATATAATGGACTTTCGACAACGACTTTTCTTCGCACACTGCAAATATTGTTAAGGTTAAATTATGATCTCGTGAATCAAGTCAAGATGGCTAGGTCAAAAGCAGAAAGAAACAAGTTATGTTGTTTTCTCCTCAAACCATATATTATAAAATCATCAGGACTTTCCATCTTAAAGGCTGCAATTGGGTACAGTCCATGTTGCGGGTATTAACTACACACCCAGTTTTGAAGGTACAAAGGAAGTACCAGTGAGTTTAGACATCCTGTTTCCTCGCAGATAAGTATAAATTCTTATGGTTGGAATTTACTTCAAGTCAGGCAATATTTTTCACAGGGTGAAACCAAATTTCTCACGAGATTCCGGAAACAATGGAGAAAATCCGCTTTCACCATCGTCACCACTGCTTCCACACATTTTTTCGCGCTTTAGAGTATGTATATGTACTGTGTGTGCGGCTGAGATTACCGATGATGGTGACGGCGGTTGGTGACTATGATTAAAGCAAAGCGGCAGTTGGTTTAGGAGACGTGACCGCTTTTTTCATTTCAGAAAAATACAACGCTTGCAAAAAAAGTAGGTTTTATTGGTAACAGAAACGGTAGTAGTAAATGGCATCGTCGCTCGTATAATAACATTAAAGACAGCAGCAAACGTAACGCAAAGTTTTAAACAGCTTTACCCTCTTTGTGAGAAAATGTTTACCAGTCAATCCAATAAGAATAAGACTCTTCCCAAGCTTCTATTTCCAATCGACCTACATAGAACTAAACCAACTGAACTTACTCGAGTAGTAGTATTATTAATCAACCTTGTGCTCTGCGGTTGGTCGCATGGTTGGGAGTCTAGATTACGATTTACATTACTACCCATGGCCATGCGATATTTACATACACATAACACGCTCAACGTTGTATGTTGTGTAGCACTTGTAAATGCTTCTTGACCTCTCATGACTTTCGCTTTTGATATGAAAGGCACATCCTTTGTAGTTGTAGTTTCCTCTTTTTACGCGTTTCTCTATCTGAGTCTCTATCTTTTGTTGCATTTTACAGCTTTCTATGCATCTTGTCTACTTTCACTTTTGTTCTTTGTGAATATAAAAACACATTCTTCGCTTAAGCTGCTAACCTTGTATTCTATCGTCATTGTGTAATGTATTATAGACAGTATACCTAAGTAAAATATTTTGAACAACTTAAACATGAATCTGACAGCTTTGGGATGGGCAAAAAAAGTTAAAGCTAGAAAGGGAAATACGAGATGTAAAAGAAGATGAAAAAGAAAAGGCCAGAAGAGAATATAAAGTAGTCTATAGCCAGCGAGTTTTTTTTTCTCGCTTACAACAACCGATGTTAAGGCATTGCCAGTTTTCCTATCTATTTATTTATGAATTTCTTCCCACCTCCTCCTCAATATCTCTGCATGTGAGTGTGTATATTATAATGATGATCATATAATAACAATAATGACATAGGAGAGAGCAAGCAGAGATGATGGGGAGTGGAAATGGTGTGGTGCAAAATATAAAATATATAAATACGAGCATTTTTGGTAGGTTGAAATTGTCAAAACTATATACCATTCCAAACATAATATATCACTAACAGTAGGAAACGAGAGAAAAAGAAGAAGAAAGGAATCAGTGGGGAAAAAAGTGAGAGACTTGTGAATTGGCTTTGGCTTCGTTGAATTTTGATGATGATAGGAATTGTCGGAGGAGGAGTAAATTTGCCAAGTGCCTCTCTATCGCCTCTCTCCACGACTACTTTTCTTGCTGAATACGTCTCTATTTTATTCTCTTTTTTTTCTTCGTCTCTTTCCATTACTATTTTCTCTGTTTCTCGCCATTTCTTCTCTGTACGCACACACACTACTATACTAACATCTATCCATAATATTACAATACATTTCTTTGAGATTTTCTAGTGGGATTCTACTGCAATCCTGCATTGCTCAATAATAAACGTACCACTACGTGTAATGTTGTGCACGTTGATAGTAATGTTAGGTACAAAAAAACGAACAAGTTGACGGCATCACTGCTTCTAGTTAAGCCGTCGAATAAGAGAAACGTGAAAGAAAGGGACCTCGAGGTAGCTATTCCAGTTACAAGAGATATTTTCCAGACACAAATCCCTACATTTTTTTCTTCTCACTAACTTACTCCTGCATGCTAGCTTGTTTTATCGTTTTTATTTTCTCAAGTATGTACTTTAAAAACAAACAGACCAATAGACATAGTAGGAAGAAGCAAATGTATATATGTATGAATCCATGCTTATATCATTGTATACGTAATTTTCCTTGCAATCTACATTTTTAAAAATAAAGCGAGACCAGTTGGTTTGGTCTGAATTTCAAGAAATGGAAAACTACCTGTCTTACTTTTTGTTTAAATAATATTCCTCTGAAAGAGCTCACAAGCTGAGCCAAGCCAGAAGCGACCTAACTCAATTCCAAGAGGCATGATTTCTACATGTATGTTTATCCATTCGTGCTTATTATCTGTATAACTGCAATGTTGACTTTTTAGCTAAACCCTACTGCTACTTTGTGTCATTGCCTTGTTGCTACCTTGGCATATATGTATATAGGTTATGCCATTATATTTATGGTATGGACCTACTGCAGTGCAAACCAGTGGAATGCAATATGAATCGAATCTAGTTAAATATGTTTTATACATGTGAAAGTTTTGACTTTCTTGTGTGCCACTCCAAATGAGTAACAACAACAGCAACTGACTGCTGACTTCGTTCCGCTATGCTTTACATAGCTACCTACATATTTCGGGCAGGAGTGAAATTAAAAACATACAGAATCGCACAAATACCTAAAACCACGTATGTATCTAAACATAATGTAAAACAGTTTGTTATGCTGTTACTCGATTTTTTTATACACACCACTTTCCCTGGCACTGGGTCCCCTGCTGTTTTCAAATTATTTACATGTTTCTACTAGTACTGCAAAGTTGTGTTCGGAGGGCAAGTAAATTGTGGAAATGTATTGCAATGTGTGTTATACACATGACCATAGACATATATGTCCTTGATACAAACTAAGAAAAAGTTTTTTCCTTGTCAAGAAAATCCATTTATGTGGAGTATTCCATATTCGTATCTCAATCACGATGTCCGAAAAAATAAAAGGGAGAAAATATTGAAACTTACTTGTAATTTAAAACTTAATTTTTATCCTGATACAGAACGATAAGTCCCAGTTTCAAAACTATTACAATAAAAAGGTATTCGCCTTGAATATTTTATAAAGACTCGAAAAAAATATGTAGCTGTATTATATGCACCTAATCATATTATACTTTTTTTAAGGAAACCTTACATGTTACGCTCTTAAAGTAAACTTATTGCTTTCATTCTTTAGATTTTTTCTAGGCCAAAAGCGTTTATTGAAATCCTTACTTTAATACAAAATATGCTGGATCTATACAGATAGTGTACAAATTCAGTAAAAATTTAAAAATAAAGCCTTCGTATTTGGCTTCTTCGGTAAAATAAATATAATACCATCGAGAAATTCTTTTTATCAGCCCAACAGCAATATTACTACCACTGCAGCTGTATTGCTTTTACTAGAATCATTTCTCGATATTCCGCATATTTTTCTTTACACATCCACCCAAGTTACATGATGATCTTCATCGTGATCATGACCATTTATGTTATGATCGATGCTAACTCACTGGTTATGCATGTATGTACATAAATGCAATAACCACCAAGTTGAGTTACACTGTACTATACATTTGTTTACATATATGTCTACGAGTGAAAGTGCCTGTATCTCTTTTGAACATTTTGGTGAAATAGATATAGAGGCTCATTCCATGTCTAATATATTTTTTTGGAAGAGAGACCAGCTGCTGTTGCGGTTACTACTGCCAGTACGACCGAGATACCATCTACTACTACTGCTGTTTCTTAGTCGGTATTTTTTCTGAGTTGCTGATCTAAATGTATTTTTGTGGTTTGGTCTGTGAAGCTTTAAGCTTCCCTTTCACTTACTCGTCGTGTAGTCTGTTTTTCGTAGTACAACAGTGTCCTTCTTCAACTCTATACTTTTTCACTGAAAAGAATTTTTTCATAAAAATTGTTTCTCCACCAAGCGAGATATGAAAATAAGGAGAGAAATGAATTTTGAGTTCAAGAGTGGTTTGTTGGTGGTCGGTGTATTGCAATGTTTCCTTTTATCTTTGCATGAGAAGCTACTTATACACACAAACAACACACACTTTCACAATTTACAGGACACTTTTCCTTTGCTTATATGATGAGATAACAGGATTTTTTCTCAACAACGACAACGTGAAAAGAAAATAGGAAAACCGTCAAGCAATGAAATTCTCAGAGGGAACATTATTCCCAAAACTGTACTCTATTTCCATTTCTCGACAATGCTACACACACAAGTACGTTTTTAATGTAAGCATCTAGCAGCATTGTTGTTGGCCAAAAGTAAAGAGCACATATGCAATGTTTTTTTGTTGATATTTGTTGTCCTTTTGACGGTCGTTCTTTCTATAGGTTCCTTTTAATAGATATGAGAAGGAAGATCTGTCTCACAAATCCATGCATTTTTTACTTTTGTAATTTTTTATTTTCTTATCCGAGAAACTTTTCACTTTGTGTAAAGTTTTTGTTCTTTCTGTCATACGATCCACTTTTATGAGTTTACAGAATATTATTGATATTCCTCGAGTAAATATTATGCTAGTTCTTCGTAAAGTGGGTATATAGTTAGCAATTTGTAACAAGATACTTGATTTTAACAAATTATGAATCACTATAATTTTGAATGTATTTCCGCCTCTTTCCAAACCCCGATCAATATGAGAATTTCATTTATTTTCTCCGACAGCAGGAAATCCAATAACATTCAGTGTTACTATTTCATAATGGATTCACGAAAATATCCCTCTTCAGCCAAGCTGAAATAACCAATCACTTTAAATAATCCAAATGTCACTTCACTTCCGTACTGCGTTTACTATATGCATGTAATGCACATTCTAGTTTTTTGTGCAAACACGACGAAGTATTGAACGCGTGTCTAGTGTGTACCAACAAAAAAATCGTTGAGAATAATATTTCCCACACTCGAATCCTTATAAAACCGCTGTTCTCAAGATCTTTGCACAAGTGGGATAAAAAGGACAAACAGGAGCAAAGGACTAACAACACACACACGAACTCACATCAGCAGCGCGTTAACTTATTCTTCTTTTTCTACTCCCATGAAATATTATTATGTATACATGAGTCTTTTCTCGTCGACTCCTTTTGCTTGCAGCCTGAATGAATGACTGATGGGCCACCAGGAAAAAAGGAGAATGTACTATAGAGACCCTCTTCAATGAGTGTCAACTCACAACACTGAACAGCCCGTTCCTTGTCCTGTCCATAGTAAAACTCTATCTCCCCATATTCCAATGCCTAGTATGCATTCTCTACTCGTTATGTACTTTCCCTGCCATCAACAGAAAGCTATTCCATATAGCTTCTCCTGACGGTTCGGTCGGTACTAGCACAGTACTACCAGTTCTTAGCTGCTGGTTTGGATTTTTGGAAAGGACGACGACTTGCAACAACACTCGCACACATCAGCAGAAAATGTACTACTACCGCACATCGTGCGTCGGAATGAAATAAACTTGTGACTTGTGGTCGTTTCACTTCTTTCTCTCACATAGCTTTCTCCTCTCTTTGTACTCTTCCCAGAATACTACACACTTCAATGTATATAACACTCAACTTTGCTCTCTCTCTTTCACTCGCACTGCTCCTGTCGTTATTTTTTTTTGTATCATCTCTCGATGTGTTTTCTTTTGCAATATAAACAAGTTATATGCGTGTATAATATATTCATGTAAACCAACATAAATATATAACGCGTGAATATTACATTAGAACAACCAAATGAGAAATATACACACAGAATAGCATTCTTGACTTCTTAACATAAGCTAAGACTAAACACAAAAACCTTTCTCATTTTATATCCACACTTGCGTTTTTTGTGCAGCATGTTTGTGTACGAGTTTTTCTGTATCAGTATCTTTTTGCTTGTTTTTCCTATGTGTGTGGATTCACCTCTTGAGCTTTTATATAAACGAATGTGAATCAGCTTTTAATGTATCACGTTTATTCTTGGCATAGATATATTTTTTATATACATACATAGGTACAAGAGCAAGCTCACCTACTACAGACTTTCATTATATATTTTATTTATGCTTTTCTTTGTCTTACACAATATTGTTACATGATATATGTGTATTATGGGGTTTAGTTTAATCTATAAAAGATATGTACTGTGTATGTAGATATGATTGTACATATTTCTTCAAAACATTGAAAAGAAAAGAGCTCATGAACAGCCCACTGAGCTTATTTCATGTAGCATGAAGGTTTGTAAGTGTATACTATGTCGTAGTGTATGATAGAGAAAGTGCTACTATTATACTACGTCGTCGTGTAGTGATCCCATTGCCGTCGACGCAATAATAACATGAAAATATTCTGAGCTTTCTTCTTTATATATAAGCTCTTTGTGTGTGTATTTAAGTGTGCTGCTGCACTCCTTTGGCTGTTCACTCCACACGACCACCAGTAAAACTAGATGATCGTTGTGGATAAAAATGGGACTTGTGCCCGGGGAATGGAAAAGAAAACGGACAAGGAGCAAGGAACAACGAGATAAAAAAAAATGCTGAAGAATATCAGAAGACCAAAGCAGTTTTTTGTAGTACGTAACATAAACCAGTCAGAATATAGTATGGAATTAATATACACAAGTTTAAAATAGTTTGGCTAAAATACATATAAAAAACAGTGTGAACCTTATTGTATATTTTATGTCGAGGAATTGGACAAAGAGAAAATTTCTAGTTTAGTCTACAACAATATTCTGCTGCCGCAGATTACATGCATAGTATTTTTGTAAAGCAACGAATATTGTAACACCATGTATTCCTTTTTTACGTTGCAAAGAACGAAAATTGAGAGAGCGAGCGAAAAAAAAAAACGGACCACTTTTTAAAAAGCGTACATGGTTTTGGTTATATACCCAAATGAAATTCAACGCTGTTGAGCTGATCTCGTATGTATTAAACTATTTTTACCTCTCCTAAAAATCCAGCCCGATTTTTGTTACAACGAAGGATAGAATATATATACATAGGCACATAATGTAGACTGGTTATAACAAGAGATATTTTATGAAAGGATTGTGAATCTATAGTGTTCAACTACCTCTGCACTTTTCTACTTGTGAAAGCTCAACACCACGAGACTGGCTGACTGCACTATGTTCTCAGCTCAACTTCAATAACATACGTAGCGTAGAGCAGAGAGGGTTTTTCCATCATCAGCAGCATTGCTGATAATACACACAAGTACTTTTACGTACTACTGTCATTGGCTTGTATTTTCTTTACTATAATGCCGCTGCTTTCTCTAGATGTGTGGCTTTATTTATTATATACAATGGATGTATGTATATATATATCTTTGTAGGAGCTGAACCCAAAGTTACATATATAAGCTTATTTTTTATATGTAGGCATTCACATATGGATTCGCATACACACGCCTATAAAACGTTCTACTATTATTATTAATAATAGTATATAAGGAAGAGAAAGAGGAGCAGCAGACGTATACACTTTTATATTATATGTAGACCATTGCGCAGCCCTGTCCAGCGCAACCCTAACCAAACAAGTATTGATTCTAGGAGCATGGAGGAGCTTGCTAGAGCTCTCTTGCTGCAGTTATAGTAGAAGTAGGAATACCAGCCACACAGCAAACAGAGAAAGCAAGAGGCATATTCACTCACACTGCGCTTCTGCTGCCGCTATACTTACACTGCACAGCAGAAACTCAACTGAAATTTATATTCTTTTTTTCACATGCGCTCCTTTATATTTTCTGTGTGAGCTTGTTTAAATGGAATCATGTAGGTAAGGGAAAAGCCAAAAGCCAGACTGGAATACGAAAAAAAAATGAGATAAAAAAGTTTCTTGTCAACTTGTAGTCGTAGTAGTCATCATCGTCGTCATCATACTAGTAGTAGAAGTAGTAATAGCGAAGAAGTCGCAGACCTTGTAATGATGGTAAAGTAACGGTAACACAAAAAGATGGAAAGAGAATGTTTCCACTTTTTGTCTGTTTCCATCCTAATGGAAAACATGGTTTGGTTTTTGTTGGAAGGTTTATATCATATGTACTAGTTCCCTCGAAGCTCCCACGAAGTATGGTTGGAAGAGTTGTTATTGTAGTGCTTTTATAAGCAAAACGAGTTGAGTAGAGGGAGAGCGAAAGAGGATCAGAATTTTGTTAGAAGAAGGGACATTTATAGTTTGGTTATTCAAGGAAGAAAACAAAGTCGCTGAACAGCATTTTCTGCTTCGCTCTTTCTTGGTATTACACAATTACACGCGGCGTGTGTGCAACTCAACTCTATCTCTGCTCTCCAAAATGTTATATCAAAAGTACATTACGTAAAATAATATGTTTTTTTGCTTGATGGTGTGCTCTGGACTTTTAAAAGGAAAAAAAGTAGGCGAGCATCTTTTTGATGGAAAGTGATCATTATTACGTATAATAAAGGGTGAATGCGTATCCATTTTTCGTTTATAATGTGTACACTTATTTTCCTTTCACTTGCACAATCACAAACAAGTCAACCATGTGTATCTTGTACCATTTACGCTTTTGAAATTCAACGATGATGTTATTTCCTCATTCAAACGATTTTGTTGGTAAGCCTAAAAAAATACATGTTTGGATAATAATGTGCGTAGGAGAATAAAAACCACCAACATAATTTCCTCTATAAAATGAACTGATTCAATGACTACATGATTACATAATATTACACTAGCGCCTACGCTGAACTAAACACGCATTATTTGCTTTGCCAGAATATAAAGAAGTGAAAGCGAATCGACCAA
Organism: Entomobrya nicoleti; assembly: GCA_034695465.1. NCBI lineage: Eukaryota > Metazoa > Arthropoda > Collembola > Entomobryomorpha > Entomobryidae > Entomobrya > Entomobrya nicoleti. The sequence continues at coordinate 13,153 of JAQFZG010002585.1, forward strand.
ACCCACAGATTTTCAATAAAGCTCGAGGATGAACATAATTTAGCTCTGTGGAAATAGGAATTTTCTCTTTAAATAGGATATTGATGGCTTCCTACTTGAATTAGCCAAGTATTGGAACGCACAAAACTTATATCCACTACCCACAACAAGCATAGCTGAAGATACAACGGACCGATAGTCGAAATGGGATGGCTTTTGAAACGGCTCCACAAGTTTCTTTTCAGAAAACACGCCATGATTTCTACGAAATTATGTTTAACCCGACAAAAATTCAGTATCTATTCCATTGGAAAGCCAGTTAGCAAGACTATGATCTCGTGCAACACTATGTTTGTGTACGCAGGAATAGATACCTCGTTACTTTCTTTAGTAACATTATAGGTTTGAAAATGAATGTGTATAGATAAAAAAAACATTGAACAAAAGGATGCAAAGTATATGTATAGCACAAACAAAATACTGTTTTGGGTTACACTACTATCGTCGTCAGTGTTTGTGCAGTATATAGGCTTCATCTTATTTCTTCAACATTTCCTTATCAAATTCCCTGGGAATTTACTCTTTTTTTATTCGCTAACTTTTTATATGCAGCATATAGATTATTTGTTAAACTCAAACTTTATTTTTACCATAGTAAAAGTATCATATAAGTATATGATTGAGAAAGTATCAAAAAGTGGAAGAAGTCGGAGGCCAAACTTATATTAAAAACGTACGACTAGATGATTACTTTGCATTCTCTTTCGCTCGCTTACTTTTTTTCTGAACTAATATCCATCCAACAATACGCAAAAGATGAGAAGTAGTGCACCGTCACCATGTACTAGATGTATACAAGAAGAAAAAGGCCAGACAGGCCATGTGAATAGCTAACTAAACTAGAAAAGAACTGTAAAAGTACTTAGATTCACTCCATAAACCTGCAATAAAATACACAAACCTGCCGTATCGTTTTTCTATTATGCTTACCAAAGCAAGTAACGAGTGCCTTTGGAAAAAGCAGGAGTGCAGGGCAGGCAGGACAAATGAAAGAATGTTTAATGGAAGTTGTATGTCGTTCTTTGCTAGTAGCATCATCAGTAAGGCATGATAATCAGTAAGTAGAGGAGAACTAACAAAAGTAAACATCACTAAAACATGATATTCTTAGCTATATTTACCGGAACATTTTATAGTATGTTCAGCAGCAAAAAAGTTCGTTCCTCTTTTGTCTCCTATTTGGAGAATGGCTACATGTTATGGAGGAGGAATCCGAGAAAGCCAGTTGGAGTGAGTATTTAGAATGTTTGCATGTACATACATTTCGTTGCAAACGAGTTTTTAGAAATGTATATTATTCAACACATAACAGAGGATTTTATGTGCATACTTAGAGATACCTCTATGCATGTTTTCCCAAGTAGTATACAAATACAAACAAGGATCAGCATCACACAACACACAAGATACGACAACAAAACATGCGGGATCGAGAAATTATACGGTGGATCAAGCGAAAGTATCTGAAATACCTATGATCGCAGGTGTCCATATAAACGGATAGTGTTCCTTTACTGGAGTCCTTCATGTTTTTCAACAAACAGCAGTAGAATCGGAAAAGATCATTTGGACAGTCGAAAATAGTATAACATTAGTGTTCGACACTTGACAAGACCAAAAACATCAGAGAAATTTTAACCATACTTATAGAGCATGATTATAGCAAAGTAGAGCAAGCTAGTTTACTCGTATTTAAATCTACACCGAAGGTGCTGATGACGGCTGTGGTGGCAGAAGTAGTGAATTCATTTTCCGCCTTCAGCATCATTGTTCTTTTAAACATACGTTGCTTTTAAACTTGTTTTTTAGAATGGATTGTTTAAGTTAGTAGCTGTAACCAACAAGGCCATTTGCTTTCAGAGTTGTGGTAAATTGTTGATACATGGGCAAACTTATCAACTTGACAAGGTGGAATTAAAGAAGGAGGAGAATACTAACATGTAGAACAAGAATTTCCATATTGTTTTCAGCTTCACATGTGCTTCTAGCGAAGTAAGTAATAAACACTAATAACAAGACTAGTTTTCGTATATTGTGAGCTGGGAAAAAATATTTGAACATGTTTCGACAAACACGTAAAACTAAATTATACATAAAAACAATTGCCGTCGTTCATAAAAGCAGGACATCATAAACCATAATGGCTGCAATTGCATTTGCTATTCGTTTCAAAACATTTACTTTCACTTTATTAAAGTAACATTATCGGGTCATGATTTTCTGTTATGCAGCAGTGAAGCCTTTCTCCTACTGCTACATTGATAAAAGACTACATGTCCCATCTGCTGGATAAAGTTGTAGAAAATACTTTCTTTTTTAAATCTAGAATGTTTACGCCACTAACTGGCACAACACACAATCTTGGCAAAAAGAAAGGGCAGACTGGCATCTTTCACCAAAATTATTTTCTTGTTGACGTCAGTCAGCTTGTGGGAGAACTTTGATTTTTAAGCCACCTCGTTTTATTGCATTCCATCAAAAATTAACCATGTGGAAAAACCTTCACCAGGAAGCTTTGTGGCTTGCCTGTATAATGCTTAACAAGATGAGATTCAGCAAAGAGGGTTGGATAGAGTACCAACATCCCTAAAACTTCCGAGGAATTTATTTTCGTCAGAAACGTGTAATGAAATTGTTTACTAATTTATTTGCCGGAAATTGCACATTCCAGTGTGTGTTAATAAAATCAAGAAAGAACAAAATACTGGAAAAATTCTCAAGGAACTGCTTTAAAACTAAATTTATTGCCTTCAAGTTTTACGTCGCATTTTTTCTGACATACATAAATGTATGTATGAAATGATTACGATTAACTATTTGATCACACATAAAATGTTATTACGTTGTAATAATTAAGACTGAGCCAT
>JAQFZG010002586.1:0-16051 GCA_034695465.1 Entomobrya nicoleti
AAATTGTTGAGGAGACACTTTTGTATTTTGTCATCATGTCTGCGTATTGCAAGCTTTACAAAAATGATACATGGTCTTACTATGGTTTTTTGAACGGGTGACATACCTAACGTGAAACTGTAGCTAACGTTATAGTTTTAAATATTTTGGCGTCAATTGGCTAAATTGAATGGCAACAACTCCCGGCATTTAGCCATCAATGAGAACCTTAATGCGAAGATCGACAAACCCAAACGGAGTGAAAATAAAAACTATGTACAAGAATAAAAAGGTGAAACTGGATGTAGCCGAGTTCCAAAAGAGGGTTGATGTATTTAAATACTTTTAATTGGGCCCTTCAAGAATCCTTGTCGTCGAGCAAACATGTGCGAAGTGTGTAGAAGAAAGCATTTTCCCCAGAAAAAATAACATTTTTAGATGAAATTAGGTATACGATTATATTGACATTTGAATAGACAGTAATTTACTTTCCTGTAATTTTACAAAATGGTGTCTATTGGCTAGAATTGGCTAGAGTTATATATAATAGGCGAAACAAAATGCAAGTCTTACGGAATCAAACGGTATGGTATAAAGATTGGTCATGGTTTCTCTTGCACGACTTGTTTTCGCACAGTGGACAGTATATTGTGCATATATATGTGTCTTCACTGAACTTATTCTCTTGGAAAAGGAGTGATAATCAGGAGGAAGGAAGTATGAAACAATTTATTACTATTGTATGTCTTTTTAAGCTTAGAGTTGTAGAATATATGAGAAATTACATGAATGGCACGTATGTGAATACGTAATGTGTATTTACAAACGTATGCATGTAGGCAGATCACATACAAGCTTAAAAACTATAATATCATCATACGAATATTGAAATGGTGAGATTTAAAAAAATGGCAATATATGTTTATCCATGCTTCCATACTAATGTCAATAACTTATCGCCGTTCTTTCCTACTACTTTAAAGCATCATGGTTTAGTATAGGCATTTAGGCATTTATGAAAAGGTTAATATAATTGATGTAATTTGAAGACTGTCAGTATTTTTGACAGACTAAGTGTAAGGAATTTAATAGGCAGATGAGATATCGTCCTATGATGTGAATGCAAACGTAAGAAACAGAAAGGGAAAGTAACGCTGACGCACCTTTCCTTTAGACTCATAATGGTATACTTGCTCAATTTGAATACTATGCTATCTGTTTGTCAAGTACATTATGATTAGTCTCTTAAAAGTACTGACAGTCTTCAAACTTTTAAACAATCAAATTAACCTTTAAATCAATTAAATCTATTTATAAATTCCCAAGTTAATTTTAAAAAAAACGCGCTGAAGCATACATATTGAGCAAAAAGGTCGCCATGGTTACAGCCCTACTTTTGCATTGGAATACATCGGACTATAAGCTTTTTGCTAGTGTGTCTAAATGAAAGTTTTTTTTTTAATCGGTCACATTGCTTTACTTTTCAACACAGTTGAACAGCGGAGCACAATCATTATCACAGTTGACCAATGATTATGATTAAACAAACAACTAAACTTAAATCCAGGAATGTTTTGATTTCATATATGCACAATCCACATTTATTACATGATGGGTGATGAGAGCTATTGATCAAAACAAAATAATTTCTCTTACTATGCATTATGAATATGATTGTAAGATTTACCTATTTTCTTCAAGATCGAATAATATTTTCATTCACCATTCACATGCATAATGTTGTGAAGATATAATTTTTGTAATGAAATGTAAAATAAAACTCATTCTTAAGGAATCTAACTATCAACGTTGACAATTTCAAAACCAAGATAAACCTTCTTTTTTTAAATACGATTAGGGTAACAAGAATGTCATAAAAAATACCATGTCCCAAAAAATATTACGACACGACCCCCCAAAAAATCATATCATTATTATTATCCCGTTTATTTTATACTCCCTAAATACACTATTACGCAATATTATGTATTATTTTTTCCCTTGACTTACTTTATTACCCTTTGCCTCGAGAGAAAAAAATTCTTTCTTCAAATCAAACCTAGAATGGAGATTTTCTATGTGCAAGACTCTCGCTGCTTTCTCTAAGCTCAAAAAAGGTAATAAAAAACCTTTTTTTTCTTCCGTGATGACGATGCCGCAAAGAAACGGTGCGATGGTGGTAGACTATTTTGGTTTGCTATTTTTACTAAAACCCGCTACACAACCAAACCAAAAACCACCGCAGTAGTTGTGATGCAATCCTGTAATACAGTAAAAGTAATAGACGTACAATATCCATCTGTATTATCATCACCAGCCCCAGAACCGCGTATATTATTCGGCCCAAAAAATGAGCAAAGGTTACTTTTTTTACATTGTTGTAGCATATCAATGTGACGGTGGTGGGTGATGCCAAAAGGGTAATTGATGTAGGTTGGTTTGGGTAGCAAACAAAAATAAATGAATATGTATATCGTGAATTTGCTGACAATGAATCCTCAGAAAACACGGGAATTTTCTTATGAAAAAATGTATCAATTTTGGTTCAGTGGAGAAAGGTTCCTTGTATAGTCAAAGTAGAAATTGTAGGGATGTAGGGGAAATTTTCGGTGAAGTTCAGCTCACATGGTCTATAAATTCATTCATTTTCTCAGCAAGTATTTCTTGGGGATGTGATGTGAAAGGTAAAAGGGGATAAGACTCTTTTTTTATCGTGGATGCTCAGGCTTGTTCCGGGAAAAAATGTATATTTTTAGCTTGTATACCTGACTATTTGTACATTTCGTGATAAAAACACATATTATGTATGTACACTGTGTACACATTTTTCTTTCGATTTCTGGGAAACTGGAAAACCTTTACATGGCTTGATCCTCTCCTCTCTTCCTCTGCTTAAAAAAAATCCATAAAAAACAGAGGTAGGGAGTCAAACAACCAAAATATTGAATACAGTGACACCCTCATATAAACTCTGTTCTAAGAATAAGAAAGAAAAACAGAATAATAAACAAAATATCTCAAATTACATCTCTTTCGTTTCGTTTCTTTTCTCTCCAGAAAATGTCTTGTGAAATACAAGTTTAACTGCATTCAGTGGGGAAAAAATATGGTATGTAAGCAGGACATGGACAGGGAGAGAGAGGACATCGACGTTAAATGTGAATGAGGAGGTGGTGGTGGTGGAGGGCCAGTCACAAGAGAGAGGGGAAAAAACATGTGTAATGTGATGTTGCTTTAGGGTATCCCTGACTTTGGCATTTTCTCATTGAGTTTTATGAGAAGGAAAAAAATCAAAGGGTCCATTTTCCCTTTTTCTAACTCAACTCAACTGACTCAAAAGTTTGATTTCAGTTTTGTGCTTGTTTTGGGCATAGCAGAACTGTGAACTGAGTAGACAGACACAAGAGAGAAAAAAGGAAACAAACAAAACAACGCAACGCCTCTCATTTCGGTCGATAAAAAACTGTAGTAGTATTTCAGTTGTTTTTTTGTTCTTCATTCTTCGCTCAATCTTTTTGACATCATCACATCAACGTATCAGTATCACGAACAGTTGTAAAACAAGTTGGTTGAGTTGAGTGAGAGAGAAAGAGTGCACGAGTCCGGTGGTGCGGTGGTGGTGGTGGCAGCGGTAGTACTAAAAAAGTAAAGTAAGTAAATAAAGATGAAAAGCTGCTGCGTCTTTTTTTCAAAAAAAGAACAAAGAGCATCAGAACTAGAACCCGGTCCGTCCAGTGGTAGATGCTTGTATATTGGATAGTTACATAAAAAAGGAAAGATGCATGCGATGCGGAGAGACGAAGAACAACTTTCATTTTCTCCGGCTTATGCTCTTTCCTTTTGGCTTTCATGTATAATGTAATAATATGATATGGAGGAGCAATTTTACTGAAAGAAAATAACAAAATGGATTTACTTTTGCTTGTCTTGGGATAAAACAATGCAGGAAGGCAGGCAGAGTACATATGTGGACGAATGGGGAATGATAAGAATAAGGAACAAGTTTTTATGGTTCCGTATATATTTTTTTGTGGGATCAGATGAGCATGATGATATAAAAAAGGATAAAAAAGTGAAGTCAAGTCAGCAAGAAGATTATTTGGTTTTTTGGGTGAAATCGACATTTTACAGTTTTTTACTTTTTCTAGAAAAAAAGGGTTAAAGTTTTTTATGGTTTTTTGTGATTTAAAAATGCTGATTTGAGGATGATTGTTTATATAGCTTATTTTGATGCTTGTTTTTTTGCAATGTCATGCTAAAAATGACATACTTATTATACATTATCATGTAAATCAAACGAGAATTCCAAAAAAGGAACAAAAAATCTCTACCCAAAAAATTCACTGTAGATTTGTAATACTGGCGTATTTACAGGAAGACGATGGCAATTAATAATGTGGGTATCATTATTATCAGATAAGTTTTTGATACGTTGTTTATATTCATTTAGAATTTCTTACATAATCCAAACAAACTTTCGTCATATTTAGTTTTCCTTCACAAAATATTTAAAAGCTTATGTCATAACGACATGCGTACATATGGGCGGGCGGTGGTATAGAACAGAGAATAATGACTCTTTTTTGATCTGGTGCTGGTATCGAAGTGCAGTGCAGTAGTGGTATGGAATGGTGTGGGTGGGTGGCTGCTGTCGATGATGGTCATTACCTCGTGTACGGAAACAAAATCAACTGAAAATTCTGCATACATAGCCACAAGGAAAAGGAAAGAGAAGAAAAACCATAAAAGAAACATGGCCCATCTGACCATACCACCACCACACCGACCGACCGACCGGCGGCTGGCTACTCAGCAAAACGTACTTCCTTTATCCGTTTTCTCAAAAACAGCAGCTTTTCTACTGATTGAGATTATATAGCTTGCATGTTAACTGTACAGTGAAATCTGTATGAAAATATATGTAAACCCACTATATATTTTCAATCATGTAAAGAAACTACTAAATTAAGAAACGATTCTCTACTTACAAGTTGTACTGTACTTAACTCTCAACTGTACTGCATCTACATTTACTTAAGTGACTAGTCTCCACTACACCGCCACCACCCAACAGACCAAACCAGACCAGCCGTCCGCGTCCAGAGAAAGTTTTTTACTTCTTCTGACGTTTTGTCTAACGATCTTGTGTATTCCTCTTGTTGATGTCTGGATGATTTTGTTACTCGTTCGTACTATTTCTATTGCGTAGGCATCTACGCCATAAATATGCATGCACTTTTGTTGATGACGATGAAGATCAGAGAAGAAGTTGTGTGTTGTGTGGTAATATGCCTGTCTTCTGCTGGTATTAATCAACCGAACAAACTCGACCGAGTGTACATGCTTGTTTTTGTTTAACTTTCTTTCATCTCTTAGTTTTGGTGCACTGCATGCATGGTATCGAATCGAGTGAGTGTTGTGTTTGTGTATTAACTTGTACTTAGCTTTTTACGACGATGATATTCTGCTCTGCCTCGAACAGGAAGTAGCATCGAGATATTAAGAAAATCATAAGAGTTTTGTTTGATGACTGTTGATGCAGTAAAATTTCATTGTAACAACACTTGGTATACAGAATAGTATATTGGCCATCTAAGGAAAGAAAGTTTTTTCTCTGTAAAAGTTTCAAACATGCAAGTAGCACTGTATACCAAAAAAATGTGTACGTATCCGGCACAGCATGCCATCACCATATGAAAAGTTTATTGTCTTCCTTTAGTTTTTTTTCTGTTATGCTATCATCATCATTTGACGCATCCGGCTTAGATGGATTCCGTGTTGGTAGATGAAAAGGATGAAGAAGATGAGGAGGATCTTGACTTGATAATGACGATGTGTAGAAGATGGAAGAAGGAGTATGAAGAAATGTTGTGTATCATTGTTTCTACTGGTAGCTGTGATATAAAATGGACTTTCCCTTTTCAAACTCTGCTACTTTCTCTGTACTTTTTCCTCTTTGTGTATTTATAATGTAGTTTTTGCGCTAAATGTACATATGACATATGTACATGTTAGAAGAATGGGAATGGAAATGGAGTAAAAATATTGTACTCTTCTTCCCCCATATACACTTATGAAAAGAGAACTCCACTCTTCAAGAGGAAAACACTATTATTTTTCTAATAATTCGAAATTATGGTTACCCTTTTCTCACGCTAATTTTCTCTCCATTTACAATGCAAATGCGTTACCAATACAAAAATATCGTTCAATTTGTACCTAATCATCCAGGTAACCCAGAATTTTTTCGGAGATTCATACTTCGCCATTGTAATGTTACTATTTTTATCAGTAAATTTTCTTCCATAAACCATATGACAAAAGTAGCTAAGATTAACAAAATTCAACTTTTTTCCTTATATGTATATAAAGCTAATATATATAACAGTGCGTTGAAATAGACTAGTCACATCTGTAAAGTAACACTTATCATTCTCCTCATCCACTATTTTTTTTCCTTTAAAGTATTTATGGCATAAGGATTTCTAGCTTGGTTCATGTTCATATCAAAGTATTCTGCCACCTTTTTTACAATTTTCTTCTCTTTTTTTTCTTCAGAAAATAAAAGAAATCTTTTTTTATTTTTTCCCTCTGCTTGCTTGCAATTGCAGTGACAAGCCACTTATACACAACAAGAAATCTCATTCTCATGCCATTCATGTCATAATATTCCCTCTGCCTTTGCCGCTACCTAACCTAGTCCTCCTTGGGCACACTCCTTGCTTTCCTATGAACAATGAAAGTGTGGAGGAAGGAAGTACATGACATACTTTGTAATGCAAAGTCGTACGTGTGAGTGCTAGTAATGGACATGGCAGAGAGCATCATATTGCTTTTTTAGCTTTCACATCACTTGTTTTACAGGAGAAGTGAGAGTGTCTGGTGGACTCTCTGAGTCAGCAAGTATATAGCAGGTTGGTGGGAAAGAGTGAACTAAACTGCCCGTGGGAGATAGAAAGAAAAGATTACTATTACCAGTTATCTCTGAATGAATATTGTAACTGTCATGAATTTTTAAATTTTTCTTTTCTTCCATTTTGTTTCTACACACGAATTTTAGTTTTTTTTAGAGAAAGGGGTATTTTTTTGCGAAAAAGGGCGTGGGTGTTCTAGATTCTGAGGTTGAAAATGCGTTTCTTAAAGTTACTTTAAAGTGTAAAAAGTGAAAGGGTTAAAAACATTCTCTGGACCATCCATAAAATTATTTACTAAACAAAAATACGTAAAGGCAATTATTTTTAATTACTACGTGTACAGATTTTAAATGTGAAAGATTAGCAGGTATATAATTTTGTTTTTGGGTAATTTTTTGAATTTTAAGTAATTTTACTGATTTTTTGCACACACTCGTATTATTATACAATGCGCAATCAGATAAGGTAAAACGGATAAAATAATGTATATTGTAGATTTATGTACTGTGCTGTACTTTCCATTTTCCATGGCACAAAGTTAGAATTTCTGATGCGGTTAAAACTTTTATGGTTTTGGTTTCATGAGAGGATTTGTTTTTTGGCCAAAGTTTCATGAGCAAACCTGTATTTATGTGTTTATTAGTAGGGTTCACTGCCTTGCAATTATATAGTGCACAAAGATATTAACTTGATTATAATGCTTGTAAGCTCGAGACTTATATAGCACAGTGACTCATTTTAATAGGCAGTCACAGTCACAGTCAGGCAGTATACGCAAAAGTTGTAATCATGCAAAACAAAATAAACTTTGGAGCCACGTCCACATCAGCATTTACCAAATCATGCAAAAAAATAACAAAGTCAGTCGACCGACCAACGCAACCGGCATGCTTGATTTCATGTTCATGTTGCAGTTTTGTGATGGTGGTATGGTGATGGCAGGCAAAGTAGTAATAATAGTAATGATTCTCGTCGTCTTCATCATCACAGCCATCACATATACATGAACTAGTCATAAAGACCATAAAAAACTAAACGTCAGTGTTGTGTTCAGTGTTGAGAACTGAATATAAAATATATACAAATGCAATAGTAAAACTAGAGTAACAACGACCGAAGTAGTGAAATATTTTTATATGAAAAGATATTATGATGATCATGTGGCGTGTTGAGAGTTCTTGTAAAGTGAATAGTGGTCAGAAAATATAGAGAAGGGTGAAAAGAGCAAGAGAAATTGGTGTATATTAAAACTTATGTTGTGTTTTGATTTTGTTTTGTATGTAAATATGACTAATGTATATACAGTCATCATACTTCAAACTCAGAGCAGAGTGAAAATCATAATTTTGCCTTTTATTCGATAGAATATCTGGTTTTTGAGGTAATTTACCTATGAACTTAGGAGCAATTTAAGTGGGGATATATTTATCACTGTTGTGTTTTGTGTTTATGTGCAAGTTTCAGTTCAGAGAGAGCTTGATTATGTCATGATGTCGATAACGATTGGGTTTTATGCAATGAAAATTTGGGGTTTTAAGTTTATGGCTTTAATTTGAAATGGCTTGCTCCAGTAGACTGCTTTACTTTTCTCTGTTTTATGATGACTTTTAGAAGTGAGAAATGTAAGTGCACTTTACTATAACTAGCAAAAATTATTATTACAAAGCAATGCAATAAACATAGGGGTCATAGGCATCATATAACTTAAATATCTGACATTGGCATCATAGCGAAATTGAGTTGTAACTTGAAGTTGTAGTAGTGACTTGAATTTCTCAAGTGGTTAAGATTAATTTGAAAAGTTAATCAGACTAGGAAGGAATAACTTTAGATTTTGCACAAGAAAATCAAGTTATAACTTAAAATTCCATTATTCAGCTTAATTTTATTTACATTTAGAGCAATTTAAACGGCGAAAATATTCTTTCATAAATTGTATTAAATGTGCACTATAAAAGATGGACCAAAGATGTACAAGAACAAAAATCTGAAAGATTGGCTATTTATATAATCAAGCATGAAATCCAGGTTTTACTTTCTGATTAAAAATACATTAGAAATCTGTAACCATAAAATATAACAAAATACGTAACAAGCAATTTTTTTGTTGAATTTGTTTAAATTTCGTCAAGTATTGGTCGCGCCGTACTTTTATTTTATATTTTCGTCTTTTACAGATACCGTCTTGTACCGTAGATGAAGTAAGCTAAAGTGGTAAAAAGTAAAATAGTAATGTTGGTTTTGATTCAGTAACTGATTAATTTTTAAATACATAAATTACTGACAAGTTTGAAAACTACATAGAAATTTTTATGTAACCAAGCATAATTAGATAAAATTGCTCTGATTTTTCTTTGTCGTCTCACAAAGGGAGGGTGAGCAATCTTGGTATGTATTTGATGCCATTTAAGTAGTTCCTGTATTTGGATTAAATTTGCGTAATCTAAACATACAACAGATCATCGTCATAATGTTTCCGGAGACAATCACACAACATGAGAAAAACTAAGATAAACTACGACAAGGTTAGATAATTGCATTACATAATTTTATTTGTTTGCTATGCACTTAACATTTTAGAATTTTCTAATGAAATCATAATTGTAGACATAACCAATAATATCATTTTTGTTAACTAACTAATCATTAAAGTGCTGCACAATGTTGTAAAAGGGAATTTCTGACCTGCAGCAAAACTTAAGATGTTATCATATTGATCTCGTTTTCAAAAAAAAATCCACATTTTATACGATTCAGCAATATTTTCAATCTTAAAATAAATTTCAGTTACATTTTACGACTGCAAATAAACTACTGCCAGCAGGTTGCATTGCAGTTTTACTTACACTTGTGCTTCTTTTATACTTTCGCAATAATTTCTGCTTCCCTTTCCCCTTTAGCCTTAGCATATAACTTCTTAAAAGAGAAATAAGTTTTTTCTTGTAACTTTCAACCTTTTTCCACTTCGTTTTATTGCGACCCACAAAAAAATGCAATATGCTCATACTCACCACTATTGCTGATATGTGCATGCATCAAAGTTTCTAAAAAAGCATCGTAAAAATGTGTATGCACCAGTCAGTATGTATGAACATGACATACATACACTTATTTTTAAGCTAAAAACCAAATAAGCATATTTTGTCTGGCTTTTTCACACAAAAAATGAAACTTTCTTTCAAGAAAAAACAAGTTTGTTAAATTAGCCATTTCAAAGTAAACTGGGTTTAGTAGATACAAATCCGTCTGAGTCGTCGTCTTAGGGACAAAAAAAATAGTGAACAAAGTATGATGGGAATCCTTCCACATGTGTGTCTCCTTTTCTTTTGATATAAGCCAGTATGGAATAGACAGTATTAATATCTTTTGTCATCGTCATCACAAAACGGCAAACATGCGATGAGAGAGAGAGAGAGAGAGAGACGGACTATGCGACAACGTGGGACAAGAGGCATATCGTATCGCAATTTTTTTTCGGGTATTCCAATTTTCCTTCTTATTAGAAAAAAAGTGAAATGCAAAATGAAACTTTTGTTCGTTGAAATATGCTATCTTTTCAAGCTGTCATCGTCATCATAGTGTGGAATGATGGCAGTGTGTAGAATGCCTTGTGTTTGTGGCAGTGGTGGAGGTGGTGGTATCAACAATCAAAAAATTGTACTTTTGTATGAAAAATTGAATGAAATGAAAAGCCAAAAGGGAAATATCACCACATGCCAACAAAATATGTAACAAAAATTATGATTGAAAGACAAAAAATAATATATGTGGGCCCGTGTCATTGTCGATATTATTTATGAGAAAACAATTGTCTCTTATTGTCTATTCTTCAATTATTATTTTGAAGGAGAAAGGGTTACGAGGTATGTTCTTATTTGATCGCTTAAATTATAATATGAAAAAATATAGACAGGCTTGCATATTATCAAAAACAGGCTTATGCAGAATATATTTTATCTTTTATGCATTTTACGCTATAGGAAAACTGACATTATTGACTGTGACCAGTAAATTGTTATGATGAAGTTCCACTTTCAATTCCAAATTTTGTTTTCACGATTGACACTATTGTTTTTAAACAGTATGCGCATATTTCTTCAATCGGTACCGTGTTCATGTGGCACTCATATTCATACTCTGTGCCTTACATACACAAATGGTGATGGGTGGCGATACTTATATTGATAACATTATATAAATAAATACATTTAGTTAAATGAGAATTCTTTTTTATGGGATTTATAACAAATAACAATTAAATCGCTATAACACTTCAAGCAGATTTAACCCGACACCCGAGGGAAACATGCAAAAAAACCTTAAAAGTAAATGAAAAAGGCCCAACTTGCAGTTCCAGGCTTGTCATTGAAGTCTTATCATGTGGATTGTTGATCTTATCTTATCAATAGTTTGTTGATGAGTTGATGAGTATGAATTTTAACAACATTCATTGCTCTCATTCTCATTCACCATTTCTCGTTCCTTATTCCAATAAACAAAAGTACCATCACATACTTGATCTATTAAGTATGAGGTATGAAAATACAGAGGAAATATGCAAATGGTCGTTGAACTTTGTTACTTTCAATTATCTCAAACTCCAAAAATTACCTATTTTACGAAAACTATGTATGCTTTGCCATGCTAATTCTTAAATATATCAATATATTCTAGTAAAGAGGATACATTAGCAAATTACTACCACTTCTCAAGTTAAATCGTGCTAATTTCATTATAAAAGATAGTACATATTCCTCTCGTACAAAGTACAAAATATCCTTGCACAAAAATACCCACAAATTGTAAATTAACTGGCCAATTTTTTAAAATTCTAGTTCCAAAACAAGTTCTCAACCCGTATTTCAGGTTTATTAACATTCCTTTGTTTTTTTAAAAGAACAAAACATTTTCTAATGTGAAAGAGATGATATGGCACACTTCTTTTCAAAAAGCTTTGTATCATTTTTCGTCTAAAAATGAACCAAAGCCAAGAACAAAAAAACATCAACGTAAAATCATATGAGGGAGGACCATAACGAACCCATATTCTCTTGGTGCCACATGCCACGTACACGTCGTCGCCAGCATATAATTATTATAACCATGTGCTCTTCTCTCTCATCTCATCCTGACGATGCCAGTACAAGTCGCTGACTCAAGTGTCTGTGAAAATATTAACATGACGTTTGTTTAAAATTAACTTCCTCTTTATTCTCCTCCAAAAATAAATGACATACACAGCAGATACATAACATGCGCTTTCATCCATATGTTAACCGACATTTGGGAACTTTTTTTTACAAAAAAACAAAGTTAACCAAAACCCAACTAGCCTAGATATTTTTTACCATTGCCATTTCATATCCACTTTATTATCGCTGACGCAGATCATTCTTTCCTATTCCAAATTTCACTGCCAATAGTCCTCATCTCATCACTTGCAAAATTTATTTAAACATTGCGATGAAATCATGAGTAATACATGTATGTACATTCAAGAATGACATTCCAACAGTAACATGACATGCATTTTATTTTTCGTTTGAAATAAAGATAAAGGTACCCAATTTTATTTTTGTCAATATACTTGGCAGGCACAAGTGCACATACAACAGATTTACTATTTTTATTTTCTTCTTTTCATCAAAAACTGATGATGTCTGTATGTTTGGCTTCCTTAGTTCCCTCACATGCCACCCCTTCAAAAACATAAATTGCAAATATTATACCAATTAATTACACTAGAGTTCAAAATAAATCATTTGCAACTTATTAGCTTTAAGTGCTTACCTTAACTTATTAGCACTGAGCTGGGAATCTAGAGAAAAATAATAATTTGTAGGAAAACTCATGTAAATAAGTAAATAATTATAGCAAAACACATTATAATTAAACTAATTTAATACACACCTTTATAATCAGGAGCACTGTTATGCTCCAGCAACCGCGAAACTGCCACAGTCACAAGTTCCCCTGACCCACCTATCCTCTGTGGAGCGTCATTTTCTGCATGATCCTTCATTGGAGCTCCAATATTAACTGAGTTGATCATAAAAATGAATCATTAAAGCTTACAAATTATTACATTGGCACAATTTAAAAATAAATACTTACGATGAAATATGGAAAATCTGTTATGAGCAGAGACATGAGGTGACACCTCAGCTTCATCCTGTTTAGCCGCACTCCCCTCCCCCATCCCTTCCGACTTATACTTCAACGAATCCAACGTATACGGCAACTCCTCCGGTATAACATTATCCCAATACGCATCCTTCAGCATTTCTGGAAACTCATTATTCATCTCATCCACAATCAGATAGCTCACCGTAATATTCCTATCCATCAACCAATTCACCTCAAAGTCATCATCATCCTCACCAAACGGATTCAACATGGTTTCTGCCACCTTCAACCAACCCATCATAAACGTAAACTCGAGGAACAAAAAAATTGGCACATAAATGTCCACCATTTCTGGCTCCGGCTCAACAATAAACTGCTTTCCCAACAGACAACTAAAGAAATAGATATAAGTGGCTAGAGTCGCCACTTGAGTGTACACCAATGGGATACAAATCCAATCATAACTCAGTAAATCTTGGGCCATTTGTCGAAATTTACAAATTTCTTTAATAATTTGATACAAAGCCATATCATCCTTAATACGATTTTCCCTCCTCGCCTTCACAGCCAGGGCCCCTGCCCACACACAAGGAACATAATATTTGGGACCTGGAGTCTTTTCATTGAGGTGCTCAATTATGAGACGCTCGTGGGGTACAAGAAAACCACCGTCAACTACATCATCCAGTGTTGGAAAGCGACTTCGAGCTTGAGGACTTAACATTGTGAAGACCATGTTGAGAGAGAGATTCATGTAGCGGAGTATCGTACGGCGCATTAAGCGTCCTCGATCATCATGACCTCGAACTGAGGAGGCGACGCTGACGGCAATAGTGTCTGGCCATGGAATAGACATGAAAGTGTTCCACCATCGGGAAACCACCTGTGACACGTAGAAGCCTAAGATAAACTGGAGAGGGATTGTGCCTGCGGCATCTCTTGAATATCTCACCTTTAAAAATTTTAAAAAGGAGAAATTTTGCTTTGTTAATTTTAAAAGGTTTTTTTTTGACAAGTACTTTGAAAATATGATGGCGTACTTACAAATACATGAAAGTAAAATTTGCTAGTGCTCTTATCTGGTTGTTTCGCCAGAAAAAGTCGGTATGGTATACTGATGACGTAGAAGAGAACTATGTAGACACACAGCTCAGGAATTACGAGCTTGTACACGCTTCCAGCCCAGCGGATTAGTAGCTTCCGGAAGTTTCCAAACAGCGCACTTCCAGTGGCTACCTTGTGGGTGTAGATGACAGTCATTCTGGTATATAGTCAAGTAGTAGAATACAAAATTATTAATTAGGTTGAGTCAGTTTGACATAAATCCTTTCAGTGGTTTGTATTCATTAACCATAAATTAAATAAGCACATATTTTAGGAAAGCAATATTAATTAAATTGGTTTTAAACTGGACAGCTATCCACAGCAACATGACATAATTAATTCTTCATTTATTTTGAGATGTGTACATAATTTTCCTTGAAAACCTACTACAAAACTGTTCAATATCATGTTTCCTATTCATCATATTTCCAAATAATTGTCGGAAAATAATAGTCAAAATGTCGACTTTATTTCCGACATAAAAAAATTCTTGTGAGGTCGCGGAGATAAAGAAGTGTCTTTGTTTGATAATGTATCTAAAATTTGATGAACAACTTTATTATGATAACGCTTCATATTTATTTTGAGTCATTTTTCACTTGATGTGACATTTACAATTTTGGGCAAGCAAAAGATAAAAGCCACATGGGAGGTCATTTTTGGAGTGTGTCCTCCTCCCCGTCACGTTTCTTGTGAGTGGTGGCGGTGGTGGTGGTAGTGGAATTCATGGGAGATTTGGCAAGGTGATGGGACAGGACAATAGATATTCTGTTTTTTGTTTAAAAGATAAGTTACACAGATACAAAAAAAGTACAGTAAAACTCGTATATAAATATGTTCATTGCTTATTCATGGTGGATTGGATATCAGTAAATATTCAATATTCGAGGAACCTTTGTGTGAAAGCTTGCCTTTACACTAATTTCATTGTACCTTCTTCGTTTCGTACATTTTTGGCTGGGATCATTGTGAAACTTTAGCAATAGATGTTGGGTTGGTTGTTTTGTTGTTGGTGCTGCTTTTAAAATGTCATTTGGTTGGATTATCATGATACATCATTTATTATGGGAAAGCTGTCAGATGAGCTGAGCTTTTCTACTTGTCTCTTTTTTTTTCACCCACCACTACCACCCATGACCCACTTCATTTCATTCTCTGAAATATGAACTGTATAAATAGCTGTTATGAAAGAAATGGAAGTATTCGATTTTTTGGAATATGAATACATTGTACGAAGGAGTAGTACTAAATTATGTATCTAGTTAGTAGAATGAGCTTCTGTCTGGCTAATTGTCAAAAATAACAAAACGCAAAAAAACGAAAAAATTCACACATGACACTACTTTGAAGGACAGGCATCATTTCATTCACACTTTTATGCTATTGCATTCCATTTAAAATAGAAAAAGTTCCAAGTGTGCGGAAGGGGAAAAATGATATTTTTTGTTTTGTTGTGCTTTTGACTGAAATGTTAACTCTTCACTACAACTACACCAAAATAAAAGAGTTTCCGCGATAAAATGTGAAAGGTTAAGGCTAACCAATGAAAGCAATGGTTTGGTTTATTTTCTATACAAGCGAACTTGCTTTGTAATAAACTATGTCAGATAAACTGTGTCCAGTAATTATTGCATTGACGAGGACGATTGCGTATGTACTTTTATTGGAAGCTTTAGAGTAGACATATTATTTTTTCGGATATGTCGTCAACAAAAATTCTATTAAATTTTTACTACCCCAATACATTTCATTTATTTTGCTGTAAAATTAAATTAAAAGGAATCGTGATGATGGTGGTGGTAGTATACGTCAATTGACCGCTACAACAAACTTGCCTAGTCTGACGTAAAAAGTTTATTACGTAGCTGAAAGCGAAGCTCAGCGGAGTATTGACTTTAACGCGTTTGTCTGTCCGTCTGTCTGTCCGT
>JAQFZG010002587.1:0-16051 GCA_034695465.1 Entomobrya nicoleti
GTAAAAACATACACGACTCCGATAGTCATGTTGTTAAATGGGACGAAGCCAAGATTATTCTTAAGGAATCAAGGAAAATGCAACGAGAAATCAAGGAGTCATGTGTGATCAAAAACGCTTATCGAGATAAAGTTTAGCTTATTTTACAAAGTTGAACTATAATTTTCATAAACCACCGATTAAATCTTTTACTTATTTCGTTGTTATTATAAATAATATACCTGGTTGGATTTTAAATAAATAAATATTTAAACCACACACTCGTCGTACCCAAAATCATTATTTTAAATAAAGAAGATACTTTGGTGGTATGGTTCCATTGCCAGCTTAAAAGTGCCTTCTATTTAAATATTTTGCCAGTATACTGTGAATCCGGGAAACTACTTTTATAAAATTCAGCCTGTATCAGGCTTCGGGCTTATTACTCAACAAATTGCGATTTTCTGTTACCTTTTAGAACATATATGGCATTGGCATCAACACACGTTACAGTATATACAACAAATGATATGGAATACATAGATTTTTGTCTTCACTTTCTTTCTCGTTTTATGGCTGGAATCCCATTATACCTTGTGCTACTCAATCGAAACGAAATATGTGAATTTTAGAACGTTTTCAATTTTTCGCGGCATAAAAAGCACCAAAATATCTTACAATTTGACCCAACAGATTTGAAGTTTAATAAATTATATTCACTTTGTGTACTCATGTGCTACTTTCAACCTTTGATGCCATTAGCTTCAGCTTTACACTTACAAAGTCGTCACAGTCGAAGATATTGGCCAGCTTACATTATGGACCGGAAATGGTACGATTCAATTCCTATTGCAACTTTGTACGCCTTAAATGATCTTCACTTTTCATACATGGCAGTATTTGGACTGGTGTTTGCAATAAGCATGTTCTTAGCATATGTCTTTTGTTAAGGCTTCTTTAAATCACACCATGAAAAAGGAAAGATTGAGTTTTAAACAATTCCTTGTATTTTACCGAGGTCAGCAAATATTCAATAATATTACAAACCAGTGTTTAGCCCCAACAATAAATCCTCTTATAACTGGAGGAAGTATCGTAGTTGATGCAGTTGTTATTGCATCAATATTTAAAAGTTTAACACAGTCATCTCCTGCCATGTTAATAAATGCAGTGGTAGGAATAGTTCTTACTTTTACTGCCACAAAATATTGGCTTGACATTGCGGAGAGTTTAAAAAGGTGTCAAATCAGTTTATAGCAAATATTATTACTGGCGAACGCAAAAAAGGGCTTTTCTCAGCAGAGAAATTTCTCGCAGGAAGAAGCTGTAAAGAGTTAAGGATGTACACTACTATTGGATTTTATGTGAAAGAACATTCATTTTCCTTTTATATTGGAGTACTGATGGATCAAACGTTTAATTTTTTGCTAACTACAGTTTAATTTTTATACTAAAAAAAACTAGACACAAACCAACGAATCCATTTACAAGGCAACAGAGCACCTATGTTAAACCTTTCTGGGTTTGGGAAAAAAATCATTTATATTTAAATGCTTTTGCTTGTTAATTTTTAATTTAAGTGTTTCCAAGCAAATACAATGTATACTGTAATAAAATTAAAGTGTAAATTCCCTTACCAACTATCATAGTTACATATTATTGCAAATCCATGTCGGAATAATTAAGGGTGGTTACAATACCATTTACATTGCTAGTTGTTTAGAATGGATTTAAGTGAAAATTGTTATTACATCGAAGACTAGTTGGAACATAACCCACTTAATTATTTTGTCGCTAGGGCGTTCATTGAGACAATTTAATTTACTATTATTAGCTAAGTTGGTAAATGCCAGTACGAAGGATTTAATTACGTTTAGCCTTCAATTTGCACAACTGATTGCTCATGTTGAGCTACACGTGGCATGATATTGCATGTTAGTAGCTTGTTAACTGAAAAGCAAAACGTACAAAACGT
This sequence comes from Entomobrya nicoleti, assembly GCA_034695465.1. NCBI lineage: Eukaryota > Metazoa > Arthropoda > Collembola > Entomobryomorpha > Entomobryidae > Entomobrya > Entomobrya nicoleti. The sequence goes on from JAQFZG010002587.1 coordinate 1,955, forward strand.
AAAACGTATCCTGTTGTCTTTTTAATTAAAAGTGTGTGTCCTTTTTCTTTAAATTTAGGCTGAAAGAAAATTTGCTGTAGTGCACCATAATATATAAAATTGTTACGTGACAGACTTTTAGAATTTTTAAAATTTAACTAGAGTTCTAGAAAAGCCACCAGACCAAACATATTAACTTCAGGGAAAGTTTAACGTCATTTATTGCTGTCCAGTGCGAAAATGCATTCATTAAAAATTTGAAATGGAGAATATTAAAATGACAGCCACCCAATTGTGTTATTGAATGACCACGTGCCAGTCCATAAAATGTAAATATTTAAGCTTTATCTACACGTGCAGAGCTTCAATTCACTAATACTTTGTTATAAAAGGCCACCCTGCACGTGAATCTCTCATTCATCATTTGTCCTTCAATCAAGTCTCCACTTACACAGTAATACAATTTTCCGGATCCTAATTGGCAAGCGTGGGAAACCACCCGAGCAAAATCTCTTCTTCAAGAACAAGGCCAACTAGAAACCCAATATTCCATCGAAACGTAGACGACAACGACAATGGTATCGATATTGAAAAGGGGCTAACACATTCAGTGAAGGGCTATCAGGAAGAACATTTAAACAATACATCTTAAAATCTGGCAAACTTTTCGAGCCATTTTCAGGCTCGAAAAGGCCTGTCCGTTGTTTTTACGAAACAAAATTTGTGAACTTAAAATAGCGTGTTACCCATTTTTTTTAAATATGCAATATATCTTAAAAATTAACAAAAAATTTATGAATTAAATCAAAAGATTTTATTCTCTAAAAATTCCCTCTACTTCAATACTTCGTCTTTGACAAGAAAAGACCGTCTTTATCATGCAAGTAAGTGGAACTCTAAGAAAAAGGAGACGACGATGCCTTGCCAAGGTTTGTTTATCGCAAAACGACTTTGCTGACCTCCCATCATCTTCTAAATCTATTCGGTCAAGTTCCCATACTATAATACATGTCCCCTCATCTGAAAACGTTAACCCAGCTAGAACCACTCAACCAAAATACAAAAGAGTCACAAGAAACCCAAACTTACATGCAATCGACATCGAAAAACCAAAGGATATATTTATTATAAAAAACCGAAATCACACCCTCCCAACCCATCAATCTAACTATAGGGATAACCCCTCAGTTCACGAATCTCTCAAAAACCGTTCCCATTTCCTCGACCCTTCCACAATGTCTCGACTCCGCCAAGTTCTTCTCCTTGGCATGACAACAGGCGCATATCCATGGGTTTGGAGTGCAAAAGAATATCGAATTGACAAATGGAGCCCATTCCTAGAAAAAATCTGGTACTACCAGTCCTATCCCTGGTTTATTCAAACAGTCTGTCTGACATGTTACCAATTCTACGCATTCTACAATCTATTTACCAACGGAGACGGCCAACAGAACAGGAAATTGTTTATGGGCTCCTTTAGTGTAGTCTGGTACTTATCCTGTTTATACCTAGCAATCAACCTGTACTACCACATGGATGAGACTCGACAGTATATCAACACTTTACTCAAGTTCAACAAGGAACAAGTCGACAAATACCTGATTCACTTGGATGGCTACAAAGACAAAGGAAAGTTGACAATTAATGGCGCCATCCCATCGACAATTCTTCAAGTTTTCGTATCCGTCCTTGTGTTTGTCTTGATGCCATTTCAGAATTGGTTCCTCTTTTCGTACATTTATCCGAAACCGTGGTACTGGCTCATTCCTGGAGCTATTCATCAATATATATTGTATGGCTATGTGATTGCGTCGTACTCATTGTTGGCATGGATGGTTGCTGCGCATGCGAATAGTGTCAACTTTTGGCTCATGGAAATGCAGTAAGTCAACTTAACAATAACTATATAAAATGCTGGGTTATTAGACAAGATATTTATTTGCAGCCAAAACAATGACAGTGGTTACACAAGAGACATCCTGAGAGACCCGAAAATAGCAATGGAAAAATACAGGGCTTTACAGGTACTTTGTGCGGCATTTAATCAGTGCATGGCACCAATGGCTGTAATTGTGGTAAAGCTTATTATTGCTGGGGCTCTCATCCCATGTTCGTACGTTATCATAAGGAGTATGAACCATCTCTTCTTTGACGAATTTCCACAAATTTTGTCATATCCTTTGGGAATCATGGATTGTGCTACTGTGGGATTCACGTAAGCAAAAGAAAGAATAGTTGCATTTAAAAAAATATATATTTATGGTGGCTTGGCTTCAACAAAATAGTTTATTTTATCACAGAGTTCTAACAATGGCAGCAGAAATGTACGATCTGTCTGCAGGATTTACTCACTCTTGGAGCAAAACAGAACAAAAGGACAGGCGAAGGTTACTCATGTCATTTCCTTGCTTGAGTATAAGAGTTAGGTCATTTTACGTAATTACAGTGTCCACAACAATCACTTTTTTTCATCACCTGGTTGGCTTCATTATTCATTGTATTATTAGCTTCCCGTAATTATTGTTAAATCGATTGAATTAAAGATTAGGGTTCGTTTTCGTAATCCTCCAGTTGTGGCCTTAGCCGGCGAAACTATTTTATCGAACAAAGTTGCTGTTCGACAGATACTATCGAAAAATATAAATATATTTAATATTTTTGTGATAAGGTCAATTAAATATATTTTATGCCGTAATTTAACAAAACTTTATCTATTCAGAATAACATTATGAAAGATGGTTTTTGAGCCTGTAAAATTTGTAAAAAAGTACACGTGCATTGGAAAACTATATGTTGTGTGATAAATGGCACATATCAATTATTTTTCAATTACGACGTGTGTGCAGACATTTGTCTTCCTAATTACTAACCATTCATTCTACCATTCATAATGCTTGATATAACAATTCATTGATTTAGCATGGCTTGTTTAAACAAAAAAAATTATCGCAGCGCCAAGTAATAACAGTGTAATTAAATCCTCAAATACTTATGAACAAAAGCGGGTTGTCCCGTTTAAAAGTTAATGAATGGCGAATTCCGAGACAGAAGCAGCTTATTTGTTACGCAAGCTTTACGTCATATTATTTTCAAGTATGCGGCTCTTGGGAGTTTTTTCTTTACTTTTCACTTAAAAGAAAAATCTAATTAAGGCAGTTTATTTTACAGCATCTTAAAATTACGCAGTTAAACTAACAGGCTCTTTTTAAACTTATGACGTGCGGTAAATATAGATTCAAGATTATGTGTTCCACAAAATGAATAATTTTGCACTTCAGGCGCGCACGTTTGAGAAAATTACATTTTGTTGTCGGCGTTTTCGTTTACTTGTTTTAATTAAACCTTGGCTAATAGTGTTCTCTTGCAGAAAGAAAAGGGTGTGTTATGACGAAGGTGAATGGCTTCTTATATAAAGTAAAAATCAGAAAACATCTTACAAGTTAGACTTTTTAGAAGTTAAGACTTGTACACCTGTAATCATGACAAATTTCATGATCAATTATATCACACGCATTATTTCGAAACAACCGAACATAATTAAAAGTTTTATATAAGCGTACAAAGTAAGGAATCTGAATTGCGTGCACTAATTGCAGCCCAATTTTGCAAGAAACTCCATGCTAGCTGCCACGCCTAAATTAAAGGTATATTTGTCGTCATTCATTCCTGTCTAATCCAATTTAAACATTAAATTAAAAACTCTTGTTGAAAAAATTAATTGAGGGCTATCCAGCTGTGTAATTGAGTGGCCACTTGCCAGTCCATAAATTATGAACCCTCAAATTTCATCTGCACGTGGAGACCTTCACTGGATTCATATTTTGTTATAAAAGACAACTCTTCTGGCCAATCTCTCATTCGTAATTTGTCCTTCAATAAAGTCAAGTCTCCGCTTAGGTGAAAAAATAAATCTTTGTCGTTTATGGGACATTTATTATCTAGGTAGTGATACTGATATTTTTGAAGGAGTTTTGTAATATTTCTCAACTATAACTGTAAAAAATAAACGCTTTTTAATAAATCTTGATGTTTGTGATTGCCTAAAATTCGAGAACCAATACTTTTGAGTTACACCTAAAAAGGCCAATTTTAATATAAAATAAATATTTTAAACGATAACTATTGACTCCTAATTTAAAATATACTCAAGTATATATTCGGAAATAGATCTACGACTATGTTAAAAACTGGAACTTTGCGGAAACGACGAAGAAGAATTTTGGCTAAGAATACAACACAAAACAGTGGCTTATCCATTTTACCATTAAATGAAGACGGAAATATTTTTAAAATATCGAAACGTAAAGAGCACTCAACTTCCATCATTCCCAAAGATTTCACAGCAGTACAATTTTCAGGGCCAGAACTTTCAACCGTGGGAATCCAGTCGACCCAAATCTCTTCTTCAAGCGCAAGGCCAACTAGAAACCCAATTTATTGTCGAACCTTTGACAACGTTTTTGACATTGAAAATGGACAAAAACAACTAGAAGACTCAGAGAGCCTTCGGGAACAAAATTTGAACAACGAAACTATCGATCGACCCTATTTACTTAGTAACCATACAATGTCTCGACTAAAACAAATCCTATTTCTCGGTTTGTCTAGTGGCATCTTTCCTTGGAAATGGGATAACAGCAAACAGAGAATTAACAAATTTCCAGAAATATATCTTAAAATCTGGCATCCTTTTCGAGCTCTGTTTATTTTCCAAACATTCTGCATCACAATATTTCAAATTTACATTTTGTGGCAAGTGGCATCGTCGGGTAAATTAACCAACAGAGAAATATTCATGACATCCTTTAGCCTCATGTGGTACTGGGAATGGATGGATTATGCAGTGAACATGCATATATATGGAGATCAAGTACGTAATCATTAAATATAATTAGTACAAATGAAAAATTTAGAAAAAAACAATAAATTGGTGAATTTTACAGATTCGAGAGTATATCAACACATTACTCAAATTCAATCAAGAAATGGTGAATAAATATGTAATTCACCTTGACGGTTACAAGGAAGATGGATCAAGGCTTCTAGATTTCACAACTTTGGGTGGTTTTTATGCAGTTTTTATAAGAATTGTATATTTTCTAAGAATGCCATTTGCTCCATGGTACCTGTTTTCCTACATTTTGCCAATGCCATGGTACTGGCTTATACCTGGAGCCATTCACGCATTTCTATTTTCTGGACAAGTTGTTGCTCCACACACTCTTGTGTGTTGGTTGGTAGCGGCACATACAAATACTGTTCAATTTTGGCTGCAGGAAATACAGTAAGTTTTAAATATTTACATTTTTTAGTTTTGAATTTTATTAGAAATTTATGCATTTTGTGGGGTTTTTAGCAAAAATAACGACAGTGGTTACACAATTGATGAACTCCGAAAACGAGAGACGAGTATCGACGTTTTCAAATCATTGCAAGTTTTAAACAACTGTTTTAATGATTGTGTGTCTCCAATGTATATTCCCGCAATTAAAGCTCATACTGCAGTGGTTGCTATAGTGAGCGGGTATATAATGATTCGAAGCATGAATTATTTGTTTATTGAGGAGTTTCCCCAGTCACTTATATATCCCATGGGTTTCTTCATTTGTTCTACTGAAGCATTTGTTGTATTGAATATGTCATCAAAAACGTACGATTTGTCAATATCCTTTCTAAACTCGTGGAGTTTAACAAAGGATAAGGATTTTAGACAAGTGTTGATAAGTTGTTCCACTCTTAAAGTTTATGCTCAAAGTATGTATTTTATAACGGTGTCTACACTTATTAAGTTCTTTCAAACTCTTTGGGATAAAATAACAAGTGTTTTAGTTAGCATAAACTAATGCTCTATTATTATGAAAGAGATGTATTTTAGCGTTAAATGATAATGTCCATGCTTACTAAATAGCTCATTTTCAATGGCATGTTTTTAGATATACATTTGTATATGCATTTTTGTAAATACCTCCAATAAAATCATTTACGGTGTCATTCAATTAGATTCGTTTAGCAATTCATTTAATATTAAGTCAAGTAAGTACATACAGATGATTCGGCGTAGCAAAATTTAAGCAAGCATGTATCAAAGGCAAATTTTCAAAATGTGTTATTTAAATCATAAATTACGTTTCTATAAATTTATTAGGTTTAATTCCTACTAAAACTATGTTCAAAAAACTATGAAAATTTTCATTAGACAACCTAATAATTAAATGCGTATTCAATATTTTATTACGGAGCTGAAAAGCAAAGCTCAGCGAGTATTGACTTTAGCGTGTTTGTCCGTCTATGAGCACGATAACTCAAGAACGCGTTAACAGATTTCGTTCAAATTCGGCATGCAGGTCACTATGGTCAAGGGCAAGTACCCTATGGATTTTCAGCCCCCTAGGTCAAACCCCAAGGTCAAAGGTCAAAATCGATTTTTTTAACGCGATCAAAGTGCACATCTGAACAGCGCAATCAAAAGCTCTCGTCAAGTAGATCACGAATCATGGGTCACTTTAGGTCCAAGTGACCTCAGAGGGTCAGCAATCGGGGTCAAAGTTCGCAATGTCAAACACATGTCATGTGACATATCATTCGAAAGCATTTTTCATTTTTCAGCAACAATGTTCAACAATTTCATTTGTAACATTGTTTCAGCTCCGTCGTTATGATCGCTATTACAGCGGGTTTATTAATTATTGATTTCTGTTTGCATTAAATTAAATGGCATAACATTTCTCTACGTTCTGAAAAGATTACTTTTCCACAATATTTTACGTCAGAATTTCTAAAAGTAAAAAAGGGGCTTTTAATTTAATTCAATTTTCAGTCATTCACACAGAATTTTAGGAATCCACGTACACAGTAAGACTGATCCATAGCATTATACTATTGCGTAACTTTTGCCACGTGGCCGCAACAGTTAGAGTGGACTCATTTATTTGTCTTTGCTGGGCTCATTTTGGCAGGCATTGAGTTACGAACTACGCCCTGAAAACCAGATGCTCCAATTTAGAATTAAATACACAAGCCCGTTGTCCTACTCTCCTTTATATCAAAAATAATTATACTGTGTAATTTTTAAAGGGTATCTTTAAACATGTCTGAAAAATAATTATAATGGAGAATTTGTTAAAGAATATTTTTCCTACATGACTAAAAAAAGTCATGCTGTGAAATTTGTTAAATGGTATCATTCAACATGCCTGAGAAATAATTATACTCAGGAATTTTTATGGGGTATTTTTTCAACATCAAAAACAATTTAACTAATAAAAAAATTCGATTTAAAGTGGTATCTATACGACATGAGCGAAAAATATTTTAACTATGTAATTTGTATCAACTTTAATGGATATCTTTTCCACATGATCGAAAAATATCTTACACGTGGCATTATATGTTTGAGTTTTTCCAATTAAACCATATTATCTTTGGAATATCATCGAAACAAGTCCGTTTTAACGTAAACTTCACATAAACTATTTACATTTTAACCCTCCTTCAACTCCAACAAATTAAATAGTTCACAGAGTACTCACTTTAGTACAGAGTTCAGTGTCTTTACAATTGGTTGTGGTTTAATACAATTGCCTCATTTCCAAACAAACATGTTTAGCAAACGATTATTCCGAATTGTTGAACTCGTGCTGAAAATAACGAATACTGTTCAAGTTTCCTCTGTAAAATTTGACAAACAAAAATGCTTTATTTACACAGACAACCAATTAAAAACCAGGAGAAAAGTTTATGCTAACTTATGTCTCGTATTTTGTTGGACTATTGTAATTTTTATTCAGATTCGATACTTCTACACGCAAAAGGATATTGCTCGTTTGCACTTGGCATTGGCGTTCGGATTGGGCGCCTTAGTTGCCTTGACATTATACACTCTAACTGCTTTATATCCTAGCAGTGCTTGTAGGTGTACAAACGGATTATTTGAATTATTTCAACATTATCAAAGTAAGTCGCTTAAATTTGCAAATAAGGAATACCATTTTAATATAATTATATTGCTTGATTTTGAAATAAAATATTGGTCCACAGTATGCTGCATATTTGCACATTCATCACAATTAAGGATACTCAACGAAATTCACGACGTCCTACAATGCATATTTTTACTGATTACTTTTGTGTTTAACGTAGCTTTAAACTTATTCTTAATTTTAGACACTACAGGAGTTCTTTTCGTATGTTCAATCATTCCCTCTGCATACCTTGCATTTTATATCAAACCAGTCTTGTATTTGGTTCACTTTTATATAATGAGTTGCTTCATGTCCAGTATTGCTTTCGTGGCCTGCTTTGTCATGATGTACTGTATCTATCTTAATGTATTCTACACTTCTGAATTGCGAATTGGGAAGCCCATTCAAAAGTATCTGACGAGTCCAATTTTAAGAAATAACTCGTCAACTTTAATGCACACTTACAGGTCGTTTCAAGTGCTGCATGCTAGCGCTAATGATTTATTCGGACCGTATTACTTGCTACTTAATGCATTGTTCATGGTAACTTGTGTGTATATAAACTTTGTATTGGTTAAATATTGGAGTGTTTTACCAGTACATACGAAGGTTCCTTTGGTTATTGGCTTAGTTTTGATGATGACCATTTGGACAAGTGTAATGGAAATTGGGAGATTTTTGTTCGCTCGGGGCAGACAAATATTAAAAAGCTGGAGGAAGCATGATTGGAAGGATAAACAGAAAGAGAAAATTATGCTGAAATTTGTATTGTCGTGTAAACCATTAGAGTTAGCATATGGAACTCAATTTGTTATTAGGAATGGCAGCTTGTTTATATTTTACAGAGGTATTATAAAAGGCACATTTAGAGCACTGCTGACAATGAAATAATTTTAGAACATTTTTAGTTAACTTTTTAATTTTATTTAAAACACAAAAAATAAATTCGTAATAATTGATTTTGAAGTTCGACACGTTATGTTTTTAACAAGATAGTTCTTAAGCTAAATATTATTAATCTTATGCTAGTAGATTTAGTAGTTTTAAGCTTTAATCCTAAACATAGTCCAAAAGAGTGTATAAACAAATACTGACTCAAATAAAGAACCGTATCATAAAAAAATCAGTGCCAAAAAATAAAATTTTGAGAGGAAAAAGTTCATTAAAATTAAATAAGTTTTAATAATAAACTTTTATGAAGGCAGGTTGGGTTTTTATCTAAATTTTAATCCACTATCCAAAAAATAAAAGTATTTAAAATTAGCTTCATAAAAGTATTTCTAAACGAAATAGCTTTAAACAATTAAAAATATTACATGGATAGTTTAAGTAATTTTTTTTGTAGTTGCATGCTTCAGAGAATATAATTTCGTGTACAATTAAATAAGTTTAAATATCAATTTTCCATTGTACCAGAAAAATGTTTTTAAGAAATTCTTCGAAAAAAATGCATTATTAATTATAGTACTTATGATAGAGACTCAAAAATTACCGAACTAAAAGCAAATCAACGATTCTACACAAACAAAATTGTTGAAATATTGGAGGTGTTGTATGCTCAATGTAATTTGTAACCCCAATATGAATGCTTTCAACCTGGCAAGACTTCAAAAACCTATCCCAGTATTTCTGTTCTCGTTTTGTACATTGACCAGGTTCAATATTCCCCACACGTTTACTTAAATAAACTAACGACCGTTTCGAAACCTTGTAAACCTCTCCTGCAAAACCATATCCAACAATAATAGTTAAACAAGCATCAATTGCAAAAATGCTAAGCATCAATGTAAACCATACTGGTATTGTATGCATCATACGAACAGCAGTAACAACAGATGTAATTTGCATAGTTGCATTAGCAGTTAAAAGCACGGCGAGAATATACCTTAATGCATTATTGTACGTATTTACCAACAAATGAATTGTACGAAATGCAATTATTTCATTTCGGATTGAATCCACTTGCTGTAGCCATGTCTTTGTATCTAGTAGTTTGGAAAATCGTTTTCTTGCCGCCTCTAGGTAGAACGTAAGTGACAACGAGCCCACTAATATATGTACGACTAATCTATATGATTGAATTGCTATCAATTCCCAAACAATATAATTGCACAGAAAAGTAATCCCCTTTTCTAAAATAATAAGTAGTAAACATTCGGTTCTTTTAAATTTAAATATCAAATCTGAAATCCATAAAACGTTGAAAGGCGTGTTTCGATAAAAGACACTCGATAAAGCTACACCAAAAGAAAATACCCATTTGCATGAAAATCTCGTAATTTCTAAAGTAATTTTCGCGATTTTTAATGTTTTAGACGCTTGGAACAATGTGCCTGGAATAACCAAGAAAATATTTTAGTTAATAAACTTGGTTCATTCATAATTTATAGGATCACGTTTCTCGTGAATTTATATTTCGTGTTTTTTTTTCTTACCTTTAAACAAACTTCTCTCTATAGTTATTGCTCCATTATAAAAGTGTACAAGGTGTTGTGAGGAATGGTACAGGATTCTGTAATATTCTGATGAGAATATATATACTAGTTGCACCATAATGCATAGGTTTCTTTCTACTAGGTTATCCAATGAATAGTATGACAAATGTAAAATTCGAATGAAAAGGGTTGTAACAACTATTTGAAATAAAGCGGAGCGATTTCTACTTGCTAATTTGAAAGATTTTGGATTTAGCATTTCACATTTTCTTAGTTTTGCATTGAAGGTAAATGCCTCGCCGCATATCAAAGGTGACATTTTAACTGCTTCTATAACGATTTGAAGAAAGTTACCCGAGACTAGCATTTTTACTAGGACAATTAGGCTAAGGTGAAAGGTCTATATTGAAATACAAAATAATATAAAAAATGTGAATAAAGTGAACCGCTATTAGTAAACGGTGTTAATTATTTGAAAACAGTTGTAGCAAAATTCAGCAATGTTAAATCAAACTATTTGGGCCAACAGTTTGCTTCAACTACACTTTAAGTTCGTCAGGTTTCTCACCAGGTTATCTTTTTTACAGCTTTTCAAAAAAATAGTATCAACTTTTTCAAATGATGCAAAATAAAATTGGGGTGAAACGCAATTACTTAAGAAATGTTAAATCAAGAACCTAGAACCTAACATTTTGTGGATCAGAAGCGTAAGCGGCTAGATTTGGGAATTTTTATGAATTAACCGAGGAACAAAATTATCAAGAGAAAAGCTTTCACTAAAATGGAATGCTAACTACTTGGACGTAATACCCGAAAGAAACTCTTAAGTAACGTAATTAATATCTGCCCAACTTGTAATTTTAATTTGACAATTTTATTTGATGGTTGATTTAATTCAGCAAATAAAGACATTTACTGATGCAATTTATTCCTTTTACGTAACTATTTGAACTATTAATTGATTGCAAAACACTAAATCTCAAAAACATTATAATTTGGAAAATTGGTATGTTGTTTATGTTCTTCTAAAATCACTAGAAACTTAAGTAAACTCATAATTTTAGCCACGTAATATTTGATTCGGTATTATATTATAGTGTTTACAATACCAAATCATGATCATGACAGATAAATGTGGAGAAAAATCAACAAAAATGTCAATCTGATGAAAAATAAATATAACAAAGTAAATTCAAAATCTGCTTGACAATTTCTATGAGCTATCAGTTCATTTTGATCCGGAAGTCAACAGTAAGTATAAAGTATTCATTGTACCAGTACATATTCCAGCAATTCATCAAAGTGAGGAAAAATACAATTTACTCTGTTAAACAGACATTAATACTTCTTAGTGGTAGAGTTTGAAACTTACATAGCCATATGGAAGATTATTCCCTCGTCAAATAAACCAACTCCTACGCAGTTTGTATAAACAAATTTGTTTAGCAGATTATTCGAAATACAAAGACATACGTCCGAACTCAATTGTGTGGATATTTGATTGCAGTAAAAATGTAATTTTAGCGTTAATTGAATAATTCGTGAAGTATTCTTTAATCAAAATCATTTTAATTTGGTGCTTTGAACTTCTAAATTTAACCCTTGTTCCAAAAAAATACAATCAAAACGTTACAAAATATAATACAAGTACTTTGATTCGATTAAAAAAGAATATTTGACAAATAGAGTAAACAAATAAATTACATGTTTGGTTATCTTTGCCATCTTTAACAGCAAATGTCAAAAATCGACTACTTTCGTAATATTTGAACGGGTCAAAAAATAACGATTTTCATTCATGTTCTCCCAAGTAAAGTACTGCGTATACCTGATTTTGCTTTGCATGCACACCTGTATAGTAAGCATTAATTTAGTTTTTTAATTAACTCGATTTGGAAAATGTCCAACCTTCTAAAACAAATGGGAATAAGTCAGTGTCAAATTTTAAAAGCATTGAAAACTATAAACTACTGTATTTGAACCTGATTTTCTTTTACTCATTCTCATACTTTTAGACTTTATCCTAATTATCTTTTACGACAGATTGCTATAGATCGACGTACAGAGAATGACTGGAGCACATCTCTAAACGACTACTTAACTATGGGCATGTGGCCCCGATAGTCAGAGTGGATTCATTTAGCATTGTTGTCACTAATTTTATGGGGACGGTAGCCTTTACCCTTTGCACCTATTTTTTAACTAGATCTTCTTAACTTTTATTTGGTCTTTACATTTTTTCCCTCTAGACTATTAGACATGACTCAAACGATGAGCTACGCCTGAAAAAACCGCTACTTCTATCATCGGGAGTCGAAGCAGCACACCCATGAACCCAAATATGAGTCTCTGGCAGCTGGATCTCACTGCCAACCTTTAATTTGACTGCAAAATTATTAGTTTTAGTTTCAACAGGGTATCTCTTCAAGATAATCAAAAAAATACTACGTTATCATTCAGACTACAACACTACAGAACCAAATTATATTGTATTGTTTTAACTATCAGCATCCCTCCTGGGTACGTTGCATATATTTTCTTGTATTTAAAAGGGTATCTCTCGCACTAGTTCAAAAATAATTGAATTGTGTATTTTTTCCGAATTAATGGGGTTTTGCTTTTATATCATCAATTCAATTTAACTTTATAACTATTTTTAGATTTAACATTGTATTTCTCCATTTTCATCAAAACATAATTGAATTGTGGAATTGTTTTTTTTTCAAAATAAATGGGTTACTTATCGAAATCAACAGAAATAATAGAACTGTATATTTATTTTTGGAGTTAAAAGAGTACCCCTTCAACGTCAACAAAAAAACCAATTAAACTAGAGTCCTATTATTTTTGGTTTAATTTTTTTTCCAAGTAAACTTATGTTTGTCTTGAATATAATCGAAACCTACACGAGTAAGCTTTGATTAGCCTTTTATTTTTAGCCTGTTGAAATTCGAATAGTTTAAAAAAGTGTTTTATTTCATCGTTGTTCCCTATGCTTCTAGTTGAAATAAGTTTCTTCAATACAAAACATACATGTTTAGCAAACGCTTATTCAGAATTGTAGAACTCGTATTAAAGGTAACCAACACTATTCAAGTTTCTGCTGTAAAACTTGACAACAGAAAATGCCATCTTTACACCGACAAAGAATGGAAAACCCAAAGAAGAGTTTATGCTAACCTATCTCTCGTTATTGGTTGGATTATTGGCGTTTTCACCCAAATTCTATATTTTCGCAAGCAAAAGGATATCGCACGTTTGCACTTAGCATTAGCGTTTGCTTTGGGTACTTTTGTGTTCTTGACATTATCGACCTTAACTGCGTTTTATCCTAGCAGTTCGTGCCGGAATATAAACGGATTATTTCAACTAATTCGATCTCTACACAGTAAGTTGGTAAAATTTACAAATATATTTATTACCAGAAATTATGATTTAATTGATAAACAAAATCTTCTTCCACAGGTAGCTACATACCTGCAAATTCATCAAAATTAAGAAAACTCAACAAAATTCATGACTCTCTTCAGTATATATTTTTACTAATGATTTTTATTTTTTACATGGCTCTAAATTTATTCTTCATTCTAGACACTACAGGAGTTATATTCGTGGGTTCAATCGTTCCCTCTAAATATCTTCCAATTTATATCAAACTAGTCTTATATTTGGTCCACTTTTATATAATGAGTTGTTTCTTGTCTAGTGTTGCTTTCGTTGTC
>JAQFZG010002588.1:0-16047 GCA_034695465.1 Entomobrya nicoleti
TGTTGTGCTGTCAACTTATCTCGTCAAAGCAAAAAAAGATTTAGTCGCTATGTAACAGAGTCGACATGTAGCAATATACCAAAAATTGTATAACCACTGCCATTGGAGGTGTATTCCAGTTTCGAGTTTCCCAACTCGTACCAGTTTCCAATGCTCCATTTTCTTCACATGTCAAAACCCATTTAGTCACTCCATTTCCTCCCCCAGAAGTTTCCACACGTTGGAAGTTATACGGCGACCAATCCGTTGATGTGGTGCACTCATTTTCACAAATCTCGATACGCCAACCACCTTTCTTGGTTAGCTGAGGATAAGTCACTCTTCGGCGATAAAAAGGTTGCTCCGGATGTCCTGGTAGGTGAGACACGGACATTTCTGCTACATTCACATTTGCTACATGTTCTTCCCAGGATAACCTTTCAAAACGTACACAGTATGCGAAAATTATTAAAATTATTAAATAATATATTATAAGTTTATGTCTTAACTTTGTTTTTACTCACGTCAACGTAATAACTGTCATCCTTAACACAAAAAATTTCTTCCTTATGAAATGATAATATATTTTTTTTAAATACCAATTTATTTAACATTAATTTTTTATACTGAATTTTATTCAATGATATAATGCCAACGAGTAAATTTAAAGTGTGTTGAGAGAGCTGAGAATTAAAGTGGAAGTGCACGAATAAAAATTGTGTCTTCAAAATCAGTAAATCGTAATATTTCACTATATCTATAAGGTAGATGGGAACTTCGTTATACCTCTAATGCATTGCACTAATGTATTTAGAGTGTAATGTTTGTAAATAGACAAGGTTCTCTCATACTAAAATCTCAAGCACTGGATATCCTTGAATATATATTTGTGCACTCACGATCAGTGGCATGCATCGTGAGTAAGGGGTACTTGAACTTAACACGTAATGTGTGAAAGATATTCAATATGGAAAATATTGCACGGAAGGCCAAATCGACAAGATACAAGCTAAAAATATAAAGAACGTCCTTAATTTTTTTTGGGTTACATTAGTTTTTATGTTTTGAGCTTGTATTGTTATCGAAAAAATGTGTATACTTACCACTAGCATCTATATGTCCATGTGCAACAAAGCTAATGTCTTTCTTTTTATATTGAAATTGTGAGTCATTTCTTATAGTTAACATAAATAAAGTTCTCAGCAAATCGAAACAAATCAAATTTAAATTCACTAAATGATTTACATATTAGCTTGCTTTGTTGGTTAGTTAGTAAAGTTATAAAAGCGATTTCTTTTTAACTTTTGTAAAAAAAATTAGCAGTGTGTACCGACGGAAATGTGTGGGTTTATACACATACCTATTTTGAATTGAAACACTTGCATTGAAACTTGTTCATGTAATAAACAGTAAAAAATTGTCCAATCCCTATCGGTTTGTGCATATTTCCTGTAAATTGTTCCTGTTTCAATCTAAGCCATCGCACGTGCACAGTTTGAACTCCTCGGCATAAATTTTGCACCGCAACAATAACCACAGCGTTAAAACCCAGAAAATACTCTGCTTTTACACAAGCAGCACATTTATACGTAAACGTATTACACACGGGAATATGAATCCGATGTAATAGAAATCATAACGACATAGCTGGAACAATGCGACTAAAAGCTACGCTAGCTTATGTTGCACATGAAAAGCGCTTTCGAATGATACGTCACATGACATATGTTTGAAGTTGGAAGCTTTGTCCTTATATGGCAACCTTTACATAAAGCGACATATGAATTGTGATCTATCCAACGAGAGCTTTCGATTGCCCTACTCAAATGTACAAAATGAACAGGTTAAAATAATTTCGAATAAGGATTCTTGCCCTTGACCATAGTGACCTTTAGATCAAATTTGAGGGAAATTGATCAACACGTTCTCGATTTATCGTGCTGACAGACAGACGAACACAATAAAGTCAGTCCTAGCTTACCTTCGCTTTCAGCTACGAAATTACTACATTTTGTCGATGGTACATAAATTTGAAATTAGATATTGGCAAAATAGGTCCCATGTTTCTTCTGTGGTTTTATTATTTCTTCAGAATGCATAAAAATAATTTTGGATGTGGTTTGACCGTCGTATTTTACTAATGCCGATAGAAGGAAACGTTTCTTATTAAATATGCCAAATACACGTATTTTTGATGACAATAGTTTCTGCACATAAAATAACAGCACGACGTGCAAACCAATTTAATCCCCATTTCAACCTAGAATTCTCAAGAAATATTAGCCACAAGATATATCATAAGGAAAAAAAGTTTCATCCACCTAAACTGAAGTTATATATAAAAGAGAACTTTAATCTTACTTTGATTTTATCAAAGATAAATAAATTTGACAACCATTCTAAATCATTAAAAGCTATATTTGTATTATTTTTTACCTAAATGGCGTCGTTTTTAACACACATTTTTTCTTGGGCCTTGCTAGCAATTATTTTCCCGAAATCCGTAGTCGGTAAGATTTTTTTTCTAAAAAATATAGACTTAAATTGTATTTCGGTTATAATCAATTTTGGCTACTGTACAACAAATATTTAATTTAATTTTATGATTTTTATGGGGTTGTGTTTATAGCAATGCAGTGTTACGAATGTCACTATTGGGATGGCATTGAAACTCCTTTCGACCAGTTTGACCGTAACGACAAGTCTTGTGCTAAGGGAAACATACCAGATAAGAAATTCATAGGAAATTGTTCCTCTGATGATCACTGCATCATGTCTTATGCTGACTTTAGTACATCTTCACAAACAAGAGTAGTTTCTAGTAGAGGATGCTTCCCTCCAAGTGATGAAAAACGTATGGATAAATGCATAACTGATGAGAAGACTCTGTTTGAGAGATATGGTTTTGATGCGGTAAGAAATAGGTCTCTACATGACAGTGCAGCAAAGTTAAAAAGTGGTGCAATCTGTGGCTGCTCTAAATCATTATGCAATGCAGCCACCAAAACTTACACTTCATTTAGAATAATAATTTTGTCAATATTTTTTACAAGTTTTTAATTTAATGACTCATCAACTCATCATTTATCCTGTCTATTACCATACCAAATTGTGACTTACTGAATAAATCTTTCATTGGATATGGAATACCAATGTCTTTACCAAGTTACATTGCATTGTTTTTGGTTAACATACCTAAATTACTTAGTATATTTCATAAAAAAAATTATTCAATAAATTTCAAAGCCTTTATACATTTCATGTTAACACATAGGTTTATTGAAGTGTAGCCTAACAAGTAATTATGATGGTTTGTTTAATTAGTAAATAATTAAAAAACAAGTTTGTACAATGAGCACAATAACATTTTCTGTGTAAACGAATAAGTTGGAAATTTTCCACAGCACACAAGCTTTACCAATTACAAAATACTTCAACTTATGACACACGTGGGATGGTTATAATCCACCGAAATTGGTACTCTTAATCATCATTTCTTCGCGTAATTTGTTGATAATTTGCAAGTTTCTCTAAATTGAAACCACAAAAGTATAGTTAACATGATTAATTAAAATGTCTAAGGAGTGCCCGACGACGTATGCATAACTTCAATCCTAATAGGTATAAATTCAGCATTTTTTTCTGGCTGCCATCAGTTAAATATTACCCATAACTAGTATACTATTCACTGCCAGAAAAAAAACTATAAATTTTTTTTTGATCAGGATGTCTTTCCCTAAATATTTCATCTTGACCATCCTATCCGTCTGTGCTATAAAAACAACAACAGGTAATATAGTTTATTTCTAAAAAAGTATACACTTAAAATTTATAATTTCTCATAAAATCTTTTTTATTTGAAAAAATATAGCGGTAAAATGCTTCACCTGTTATACTGCACCAAGTGGACCTCCATTTGAGAATCTCTTTCCCGGCGATCCTTCGTGTGAAGCTCCGGAAAGCGCCGTTGCCAAAGAATGCGATAACCCAAGCGATATTTGTTTCACGTTTTCACACCCTATCAACTCACCAACTCCTAATGTTATACGAAAGCAATGTGCTGCATCCATTGACTCAGTACCTGCTAACAGTTGTGTTAACAGCACTCTTGATAAATTTGCATCAGTAAAAGCTGAATTTGCTGACATTCGAGTTGGCGTAGATGTTTGTGCATGTAATTCAGACAACTGTACTGTAACAAAATCTCCTGTAATTCCTGAGCCGACAATGAAACCTGTGGTTGATGCAGTCACAACTCAGGCGACTACTGTACATCATGGTAGCCACACTGTAGCAAATACTAAATCAGCTGCAGGGACAATTACAAAGCATAGCTTTACATTATACAGTGTGTTGGCAATTTTGTATTTTTTTCTCTGTTTGTCTGAAAGTAAGGTGTACTAAATTTGTTATCTCATCTTATATATTTCCTTTGATAATTTTATTGTTAAATATTGAATCATTATATTGTTTACTTTCGAAATTATTTCATTGTAAAAAAGTTATCAGTTTGCTAAATATATTTACTAATATACCAAGTAGAATTTTTTCTGTAACATCATTACCAAATATAGTGTCAGTTTTTTTTAAAAGAATGTGAGCATTTCTCTGTAATGAGCAATAAATTTGGTGTAACTTTGATTATTTTTTAATGAAGCAACTTTTAATGATTACTTCACCCTTTTATCGGCAAATAGTTAACCACATACGTCAAATTTCTGGAAATTAGGTAATTTGTATCTTAAGCTCTCTTAAGCTAAGCTTAACACAACGAAACGAATTATGTAACATGATAAATTAAAATGATGACTTATTTCATACAGCTTAATGCATAAAAGTTTTGTAATTGGAACCGCATTTACCAAATTGTGATCTTACTTCTAGATAAAACTTTTGGATACGAGTTGACATGACACATATGCCGACATAAGCTACCAAGAATTCATCAGAAACGCACTGGAACATCTTTAAACCAAAACTACAAAAAAATGAAGTCCTTTTTAATATTTTCTACAATTGTTATGGGGATAGGCATCCTCAACGTGATGGACTATGCGAATGGTAGAGATTGATCTTATTAAAATTATTATGATTATTATTTGACGAAACTTCACAGAAATTTATAATTTTACAGGAATAAAATGCTTCAAATGTGCTCACAGTACAAAAGCTATCGAGATCGAGAACTACACCCTTCACGAATCCTGTGATATTTACAGAGAACCAGATTCCTCATTTCTTCAAGAATGTGGAAATAGTAGCTGTCTCACTGTTTCAAATTACAAAAACTCGAAAACCGTTAATTTTGTTTACAGAACTTGTAGAGATTTACCGCCACCATATGATGGACAATGTGGAAACATTTCAAAGGAGATAATTTCTGCTTTTTACAAAGAACCATGGACAAATGAACTTGATAGCGATGTTGAGATTTGCTCTTGCAAAACTGATGGTTGTAATTGGGTCAAAGAACCAATGCCAATAGCAACAACACCAAAATCATCAATGAAGTCATCAAAAGCAACAAAACAAAATTCTAACTATATGTTTGCGATACATATTACCGTTGGCATATACTTAATTTTAAACATTTGAAAGAAATATTTTAATATTTAAAATTAAATTTGCTTCAATCATTTATGAATTGGTTAACAAATTTTCACTTGCGATTAAATATTACGGCTTTTGTTCTTAAAGCAGTCGTAATCATTGTGTTTAAATAAATCGGATTTTGCATGCAAAAGTTTTACTAATTTTTTTTATATATTTATTCCATTTACATGTCACGGTTGACTTGATTTTTTTAAAAGCTTTTTGATAAAAACCCAACATAAATGCATAAATGCTTTACATTTTGTTAAAAAATGTAAATTGAGCGTCTGTTCATCAACCAGGGAAAATAAATAGTTAACTGTTTTAATGAGTGTCCCATTTTCCTCATTTCCTTTTATATATTTTGCACAAAGTACATTAAACAACATATAGTACGATACACGGTAGTTTTGGGTTTGAGTAACCGCAAACCTTGGAAATTCATAGCTCATTCTATGCATTCTATACGGAACCGCATCTCATTCGAGTTTTCAATTATTTGAACGTGCCGAGTGTTCACTGAAATTTGTGTACGTTGATAGGATATTTTATGATTTGATGTTTTAACCAATTTTGTGTGTTGGTTTAGAATTTATGCAATTTGATTGACAACCCATTGAATTAATTAAAAACTATGTTTTGATAGGACAGAAATTATAATTTCGAATATGGGCAGCTAAATTGTATATGCTTGTTATTTATTTTTTCTGTTATTGGTTTGTTTGCTTTGGATGGAATTGAAAATTTCTATTCCAACTTTTACCTTGATAAAAAATTAACGCAAGTACAAAGAATACTTGCTCTTTATTATGATAATGAATAACTAACCATTTATTTCATCAATGATATGAAGAAATGCTGAGTCAGTCAACCCTACTTTTCTATATCCTTGATCTCACTGACGCTTTAGCATGTATCCGGTTATTGGTTTTAGCTACATAATAAGCCACAATGTTGCAAATTTGGTTAATTTGGTATTCAGAATATGAAAATCAACACGATATTCCCTATATATTAAACCACAAAACTTGAGTAAAATAGATTATACTTCTTTTACATCCTAAGAGAAAATAGTAATAATTAGGGAAAACGTTAGTATGACCCAAGCTTCAAAGAATTAAATACGCGCCTAAAAATCTAAGATTTTCATAAAAACTATCTAAATTAAAAAGAAAATATGAAGTTCATTCATATTTTTGCTGCAATTATCATAGTGATCCTATATTATGCCGACTTTGGAAACGGTATATTAACTAAAGAAATAATTTATAGTACACATATTTGGTTATTGAGAATTTACATAAAAGTTCTATACAGGCATCAAATGCTTCCAATGTGCTCACCTACCGATTACATTGTACCTCAACACGAATTTTACCTTTGACAAATCATGTGACACTGGGAGAAATCAAAATTCATCGTATCTTCAAGAATGTGAAAATCGTACCTGTCTCATCATTTCAAACTATAAACATCAACATCAAAGCATTGATTTCATTGCCAGAACTTGTTTAGACTTAAATATTGAAAATGGGGAAAGCTGCAGAAATTACACCAAAGCTGAGATACAAAATCTTACCCAACATCCATTAATTGCAAATCTTAATAGTGGTGTTGAAATATGCGGATGTAAAACTGATGGGTGCAATGGAGTCGCAGAAAAATCAAGAGCATTATCAAACACAACGAAAATAAATTTGAACTCAATATTTATATTACTAGTTGTTTGCTTTTTCCTTGGTTTTTAAACATTAAACCCTAAAACTTAATAATATTCAAAAATACAAATTAAATATTTATTAAACGATTTACAAGCTATTGTGAAGATGGTATTTTGTATAATTGATAGCTGCATCCGTTGTCATGACAGTCATTAAATATTTGTAAGCATAATTTGTGAAATACTTTTTTAACTAGTTCATTTTTTAATTTGATTTGTTTGATATTTGATTTTATTTTTCTAGAAAATCATGTAATATGACTTAACTAATCATGACTGATGAATAAAATTTAAACAATAACTAATTAACGACTTATCACCACATTTGTTTCTCATTTTGACTCACCGTTAGTTTAAGAAATAATAACACAACAAACAAGACTTTGCTTCGACTGAACATTAATGGAAAACTTGTTAAAAAATATAAGCAGAAAACAAGCGTCAGTAAACATGAACAATGTGGTCCTTATACCGCAAATAAGTATTTTTTGTAATTATTTGTGGTGACCCAAACTAAAAACTTTATTGCTACATTTAGTGGATAAGGGTTGTTTATTAAAACATTAACTTAAATGAGACAACCTTTTGAGTGTTTTAGATCGATAAAGTGAAAGAAAAAAAACTAGTAAATTTATTTATTCTGTCCGTGTTTTATTCAATAAATATGTGATTTAATTTAATTGTATCATTTAAATTCCAAAGTTTATAGGATATTTTCACGTATGTTTTATTAGCGCCCTAATATATGTATGTCTCAAAAAGAGAGAATGATGGCTAGAATAGCAAATTCATAATGTAGTAAAATACATGATTAATTAAATAAATACATGTTCAATATGGGATTTAAATCGTGACCACGTATGTTATAATTGATGTGAAAAAATTTGTTAAATCATTGACACTTGTCATTATACTTGATCTCTTGGACATTTTACCATACATCCGGTTTACATCACGACAAAACCACTAATGTAAATTGAAAAACGAATGATTTCAAACCCTGAAATCTAACCATTATTAAACTGTTCGCAGATAATAACCTGTGCACACTGTTACAGTTGTTATACTTGTGCAATTTTTGTCCCCATGAAACTTGATGACAATAAACCTCCATTTATTTATTCAGTTTGTGCAAACCTATAAAATAATACTTTTTAAAGACAGTAAATCTAGCCAACAAGATGAAATCCATTTATTTTTTGTGTATTCTTGTAATTCTGAATGTACAATGTTCAAGTGGGCTGAAAGGTAGTTGAGTTTATTTTCAAAAAAAAACATTTCAAAAAATAAACGATAAAAAATAATGTGTCGAAATTTAGTTTCCTCAGTTTTCCGAAAATGCTATTGGTGTTCCAACTCAAGAGAAAATGTTCGTTTGGTTCATCCCGAGTTTCCACCTCACAAATCCTGTGAAGATTCCAATCAACCGAAATGTAAATTGTCTCTTAGGCAGTGTTCTAACCCAAGTGATGTCTGCATTAAATTCTCAACAGTATATGATAGCTCAACGTTTAATGTAACTGGTAGAGGCTGCGTGACAATGTCAGAGTATTTTCCAAAAGGTTGTACTAATACTACCGCTAATGTACTAAGAAACCATTCAACTCATTCAATGATTTGGCAGCTTGAAGGAAATGTGGAATTTTGTGTGTGCAATGAAGATGGATGTAATGGCAATAGTTCCGCAGAGGAAAAGGAAAGTCAAAATAATAATCAATATGTGTGTCATGGCAGAAATTCGGTTGAAATAGCCAAGTCACATTACATAATTAACTTGGCTTTAGGAATATCTTTACTTTTCATTTGTTTCTTATCTAAAGTTTAAATATTTTTTGTGTATGTCAGTCGAACTATTATTTGGTTTAAATTTTTTTGGTAGTTTTTGATTATAAAAAGGCTTTACTGCAATGTTTTAATTTTAAGGAAAAACGAGCAATTAAATATTTTTTTTGCCTACAATTGCTTTAATGTAAAATATTCATGGATTATATGAAAATATACATTTTTTAGGATCATATTTGCATTACAGTCAATATTTCGACTTTTTCAATATGTAACCTGTCATCAATTATTTAAAAAATGTTTTCCGTGTAAATTTTTTCAAAATCTCATTACGATTCATTTTTGTAGGGAGATGTATACCATGTACCACACGATATATTTAAAATATTGTTAAGCATTTTGTCGTGAATGAAAAAAAGTATGTTGTCACTTATGCAAATTTAGCTAAATATTGTCATTTGCAGTATTCTAAGATACCCAGAATTATCCATTATTTGTCGTGTAAAAGTTTGACATGTCCTCGATGTTTAGTTTCCTCAAAGTTATATTTTGCTTACAAGCATATTTTCCTAAAAAAAAATGCTTACAAAGTAAGGCACGTGCCGGGGATCAAAGTAGTTTATTCTAAAAAATGCCGAAATTTCCAATTAATAAATTTGCAGTTTCGTTCGAACAAAAGTTTAAGGAAATGGGACATGCTATATTATATCCAGTAAGCACGAAAACTTTCATTCTGTTCCCCTTTCAATTTGTTTGTTATGCCAAAAATATAGTATATAAGCAAAATAAACTAGAAAAATGTATTCATAACCTCCTCAATATTTTTAAACACCCATTGAATATTGCTGTAAATCAAATTATTTTCGCAAAATGGAAACTTTCACAAAAATTCTCTTCTTTGTTTGCGGGATTTTCTACTTGGGGACTACCACTACACTTGCCAAAACACCAACAGGAGATCAGGTATAAACAAATATTTATATTTTCATTAAAAAGGAAATTATTATATTTAAATATTTTGGTGATCTTTATTTCCTATTTAGTATTTGTTTATATCAAGCCAAACCTGTGGCGGTGATGATGAATGCAGCTACTGTGGAAATATTACAATGAGTTCTGGAAGTAGTTATGGAAATTCTAATGGCTATGGAAACTCTAATGGCTATGGAAACTCTAATGGCTATGGAAACTCTAATGGATATGGCCACTCTAATGGTTATGGAAGTGCTAATGGCTATGGAAATGGATACACAAATACAGGAAATTACCCTGCTCCCACAGTTAATATTACCGGAAAATGTACTCCTTTAGGGCCATATGAAAATATATGCATTTTCTGTACAATAAACGACATCTTTTCGCCTGACTGCCCTACAGGTTTCTGTGCCTGTGGAGCATCTGCATTTAACACTGAAGCTTGCGGAGTGGATCCTTGTGGCACTACATATTCACTTGCTGCTTCTCAATTTGGTTCATGTGTTATGTAATTCTGATAAAGGGTAATGGCTTCCTAATGAAAAAATAATCTGTCCAAATTCATAACTTATATTATTTAATTTTTTGTCAAAAATTACCAATTTTACTTTTTGGACTCTATTCTATCTAAAATTTATAATTGGCTTATTATCGTTCTAATTAAAGTACTATGCAAATATTCGTTAGTTGTCTATTATATTGATTTCTATTGAAAATATCTGGCTAGGGGCCAAATTGGCCTACTGAAGTTAATCTGGCTAAATTTAAACCAAACTATGTTCCATATTAATTTGGCAAAAATATCAATACATACAAAAAGTATTGAATGAACGTTATTTTATTTAGTTTCTTTGCACTACAGTACCCACAACATAGCCAATACTAATTGAGTTGCAAGATCAATTTCAAAGCATGGCTGCAACAATAATCGGGATTGTGTGGAAAAGTCTAAAGATTGATTCAATCTAATTCATAGTGCACTGCTGCTTGATTCTAAATATGATACAATTAAACTTGATAAATACACAGACACAAAATATAAAAATTTAAAACAAATAACACCAAAAGAAATTCGATGACGAAATAGTAAAACGCTGAATTTTGAGTAGTTAGGTTAAATTGCTTACTCACAGTGAGTTGATTATTAAATCAGGTTAACAAAACATTTACATACTGTGTTGTAATTTGTAAGATTTTAACCAAGTTTTACCGACAAGTTATGCTGATGCATTTGAGTTCCTGTATTGTGGGATGAGTTATTTGGTAAATGTAGATTAAAGAATATTATTGATATTCATGCAAAAATAAAAACGTTAGGCTCTGTAGCCGAAGTAAGACAAATCAGTGATCGATGAATGACACTTTAGCATTTTTCGGTTTGCATTTTTGCCCTTTTTGCCTTTTTTCAAGCTTAAAGTAAAGGATTAAAAACGATCGATGGAGTGAACGATCGCTACAGTGAACGTGGCCATAATTGGGATACTGGCATTTTCATTTTTTTCTAGGCACGTCTTTAAGCATGTTGCACTAAATGTGTTGTCAAAACTTATTATTTGTAACCTCTGGTTATTCTGTTGTTCTATATTTGTTGCTGTTTTTCGTTTTAATATTCTACAATATTTCTGAAATCTTAATTTGTTAAAAATATGGACCAATAAAACATGTATACCACTTTAAATACATTTGTATTTATCATAGCATAACCAAATATCAAAAGAATGAAGTTAGCACTTCGCAGAATCGAATAATATAGTTGCTAGTATTTTAATTGAATTTTAGTAAAGTGATAAATCATTCGAGGTCATGCTATTGCCGTTACCATTTTCAATTTGGTGCATAAAAATTATCTAACCATTAAAAATTTATTTTTTGCGGGATATTTTTGAATAATTATTAAAACAAAATATATCATAGCTCGAAAAGGTGTTTATTAAAAATTAGGGCAAACATCAGTTCACTAAAAGCTATCAACAAAGAACGCCTAAAAAAATGTAAATTACAAAAATATACATAAAATGGAAAAAATAACCAGTTTTTATTTTTGCTACAGTAGTCATAATGTTTCTAGATTCGATCGACTTAAAAAGCAAGGTTAAGATACTATACATATTTATTCACATATATTGTTTATAAAACTTGAACAAAATCTTTATTCAGGCATATGTGTTTCCGATGTTGTGGAATTATGTTGTATTTAATCCTGATATTGATGAGATTCGAGAGTGATAGCAGCTAGCTTTAGTTAATTAGAATGAGGTTAAGTATTTATTAAGAAAACAAGACACACATTACACAGAGAATGATGATTAGTGTTGAATCTTGCTCGCTTACTTCTTCTTTTGCATTGAGTGCGGATGAGGTGGCGGCACCCATTGGCCGGAGGCATTGCCAGATGAAGAAACCGCGTCTGCACGACGGGGTGTATACACGCATACCTCAGATGTGCTCACCTAACGTTTAAATTTATCATTTGGAATATGGACAGCTAAATCTTATGTGTTTTATTCAATTTTTCTGTTATGGGTTTATTTGATTTAAATTCTATGGCTAATTTATCTTCCATATTTAACCTTTGTAAAATTTGACGCACGAAATAATGTATTTTAAATCAATTTTGAGAATGAATACATATCTACTCATTTCAATTATGATTTTTTTTGAATGCTTATACATTCACACTTGGATATCATCCGGTTTTGAACACGACAAAACCATGAAGATAAATTCGCTATACCAATACCCTTATTAACTGCCGATTCGCGTAGCTAGGTAGTTGATGAGATCGATATCGATAAAAAATATTATAATTTTAAAGGCAGTAAATCTAACCAACAAGATAAAATCCAATTATTGTTGGTGTATTCTTGTAACTCTGACTGTACATGATTCTAATTCTGGGAAGCTAAATGGAAGTTTAGTTTATTTTAAAAAAAAACACTTCAAATAAATTTTGAAACTTCAAAAACCTAATTTGTTGACATTTAGCGTCCTCCGATTTCCGAAAATGCTATTGGTGTTCCAAAGCAAGCGACAACGTTTGCTTGGTTCATCCACAGTTTCCACCTCTCAAATCTTGTGAAGATTCCGACCAACTAAAATGTAATTTCGCTCTCTGGCAGTGTTCTAAACCCAATTGATGTCTGTATCGAATTCTCCACAGTGTATAAAAGTTCAACGTTTAATGCTACTGGTAAAGGCTGCATTACAATTTCAAAAGATTTTCCTAAATGTTCTAATAATACTACTAACTGTACTAAGAAATCATTCAACTCAATCACTAATTTGGCATCTTGAAAGAAATGTGAAATTTTTTGTTTGTGATAAAGATGGAAGTAGCGGAATTTTTTATACAGAAGTTAAAAATCAAACTTATAATAAATGTGTTTGTTATGTCAGAAATTCTGTAGGAATAGCCACGACACATTCTTTACTTAACTTGGCTTTAGGAATTAAATTTTCATCGCCTTACTTATTATTTATTCTTTATAACAGTTAAGGTATTGTTAACTTTTGAATTTTGTCTAAATCTGCATTGGTTGGAATTTTTTGTGAAAATATTCAATAAATATTATTCAGGGTATAAATTCTTTAGCGTAAGACAGGTAGGGGTAATATAGATACACATATTGATTTGGGATCATATGTTTATCACAACCCATATCATATCTCGACTTGTTCAATTTGAAGTATGTCGTCAATAATTTTCACATGTTTTCTTTGTAAGATTTTGTTAGATTTGTTAGCAAATCATTTCTATAGACATATATTTAGATAGATTGCTTGCATGTAAGTTTTACTTTAAAATTGCTCACAAAGTATGTCACGTGCCGGGTATAAACATATTTTATTCTCAAAAATGCCAATATTTGCATTTAAAAAAAGTATATTTGTTTTTAAGCAAGTTTGAGTAATCCGATCATGTTATATTATATGCAGTAAGCACCAAATGAAAAACTTTTATTCTTTTCCTCTTTCGATTTCTTTGTAGTATAAAGTATATATATTGTTCGCCAAAAATATAGTATATAAGCAAAGTAAGCTAGACCAATGTATTCATAACCTCAATATTTTCGAACAACTATTGAATATTGCTGCAAAAACAAAACATTTTCGCAAAATGGAAACTTTCACAAAAATTGTTTTCTTCGTTTGCGGGGTTTTTTATTTGGGAACTACCACAGTACTTGCCAAAACACCAGCAGGAGAGCAGGTATAATCAAATTTAAGTATATTTTCATTATAAAAGTCAATTTAATAATTTCAAATGTTTTAGTGATATATTTTTGTATTTTATTTTTAGTATTTGTTTATATCAAACAAAATATGTAGCGGTGATACAGGATGCGACTACTGCACAAATATATCATTGCCTAGTACAAATAGTTATGGAAACTCTAATGGCTATGGAAATTCCAATGGATATACAAATACAGGAAATGTACCAGCTCCTTCTCCTCCAGTTGATTTAACAGGAAAGTGTACTCCTTTTGGGCCATATCAAAACATCTGCATTTTCTGTACACTAACCGGAATTTTTGAGACTAGCTGTCGTCAGGGTTACTGTGCCTGTGGAGCATCTGCATATAACTCTGAAAGTTGCGGATTGGATGCTTGTGGCACCACATATTCACTTTTTGTTTCTCAATTTGGTTCCTGTGTTATGTAATTCTGATAAACGGTAATAGTTTCCTGATAAGAAAATAATCTATCCAAATTAATAACTTATATTGGGAAATATTGTGAGAAATTATCAACTTTTTCGTCTCTATTCAATCTAAGTTGGCTTTTATAGTTGGCTTATTACCGTTTCAATTAAAGCGCTATGCAAAAATTGCTTAGTTGTTAGTTTTTTATTAGTAATATCATGATAGTTGCCTGTAGAAATTTTTATGAATTCCCGCTGCCATCACCAATTTAAAAATTAACGTACTGCACAAAATATGTTTAATGCTCAACTAAACTGCGCTTAATATACATTTAGCATAAGCTGCAGTACATTCAAAAACAAATTAATGAAATAGAAAAATAAATAAATAATTTTTATTCCGGATTTTCTCTCTAACGAAATTTTATCAAAAAATAAATAAATCTTTAATGTGTGTGGATGTTCATTTGTGTTGACCGGAACATCATTATATAATTGCAAATATCGTTTATTGGTGAAAAAGAAAAATATATTATATTTTATAAAACGCTATGAAAAACTATCAATGCAATGAATATTACAAACAAAACCATTCGGACAGGGATGCAAATTTTATTCTGTATATTTAAAAAATAAAAGGAATGCAATGCCAAATAATGAATAAGGGGAACCGTAAAATAAAAATTCCATGATCTTTGTATCCTCTATTTATTTCGTAATATATTTTAGTCGATTATGGACCCCCGAACTACTCCAATTGTTGTTCATAAATTTTCGAATTTGATTAAATTAATATTTTAAAATTGATCGATGTTTGGAAAGTCTTATACCAATGTAGAATTTTGCGCTTGTAACTTGGACAAGTGTGCTGCTTCAAAATCTCCTATTATTATAACGACAAGTTACCTTTTATGTGATAAGGTAACCCACGCGTCTACTTTACATCATAGTAGCCGCAAAATAGTCAGTACTAATTTAGCTGCAAGGCTAAAGTCAAAGCATAGCTAAAATATTAATCGGGATGCTGGCATTTTCATGTTTTTTCTATGTTGGTTTTTGGGCATGACGCACTAAATGTGTTATGATGGCTTATTATTTATAACATTTGATTATTCTATTTTCTAGAATGAGTATGTGGGTTGACGATATCATTTACCCAAATGCATAAGAATGTAAAGCAACCTGTCCATCTTTGCGTCGTGAGCTTGCGTTCTTAAGCAATATGGTAAATGCCATCCAAACACAAATGCATATTCGGAAAAATAGTTATCATATTATTAAGCTAGGACTATAGTTTGAAAGGGAAGTTTT
The DNA here is from genome assembly GCA_034695465.1 of Entomobrya nicoleti. Lineage (NCBI taxonomy): Eukaryota > Metazoa > Arthropoda > Collembola > Entomobryomorpha > Entomobryidae > Entomobrya > Entomobrya nicoleti. Next base: position 16,005 of record JAQFZG010002588.1, read on the forward strand.
GAGCATGAAAATGCAAGCATCAAGAGCAAGTGTACACACAAAA
>JAQFZG010002589.1:0-16045 GCA_034695465.1 Entomobrya nicoleti
AGTAGACCAGGGACACGGGAAATGGCTTAGGAAAGATGGTTCACTCATAATAACCCATCACGATCTGTGGGTGTACAAGCTCTCTGAGAAGTAGTTCGCAGTATAATATCTTGTGTACTTAAGTAATATACATTATCTAGAATTACATCTCCAGAGGCAGAAAGTTTTCTGCTGTTGTAGACAGAAAATGGAGAAAGAGGCAGCATATTACGTGTGTACATAAGCCATTATTCCTACCTGAGTGGAGGCAGCAGGTATGAAATGAAACAATACAAAACTACTACTGTGCTTCTGTGTGTAGAGCAGAGCATGTTTTGCTGGAGACGAATAGGTGCTGATGCTGACTGTGTCGTTTTGTAACAATAATGTAATAAAACTACACATTGTTTCGGTTTGACGTATAGACAGAACTGCGGGTATCGGTTTGTGGAAACAAACACGTTTTGTAATACAAATAATATTTTGTTGTAGTATTTTATCTATCGCACCATCGAGCATGTATTATTTCATGATTAAATGTGTATACCTATAGGCAATGGCAATAATGTAGCCCTTTTTGTAAAGGTAGACCGTTTACACAACACATGTCAGTTTTATACAATTGAAAATGTTTTTCATTTGTCAACCAGGACCTTGTAGTGAAAACTGAAAACCTGCTGCTTTCACTCTTTCCCAGAGACCCATTCGAATAGAAAAGCACACTTCATTTGAAGAACCATGTCAGTCAGTTGAAGCGCAGGAATATTAAAAGTGGAAATGAAGGAGAAAGAGATGATGGTAAGATGAATGATGTTTCTGCTACGCTTAAATTGTAAATGTACTTTCAGAGAAAGAAAAAAAATCTATGCAATAACGATAAAATGTTACGTACTCTTTGTGTAAGGTTGAGCGTGCGTGCCTGCACTACACTACTGTTTCCTTAAAATATTTCAAGTCGACAGCAGAGATGCAATGGAACACTTTTCCATTTCTTTGTGTAAAGTGTAAACATATATATTTCAGGATGCAATATTAAAATATTTTTCTAGGAGTGAAATGAAAACAATAAGCTTGTCGAGTGAAAGATGGAGGTGTAGTCTCAGCATAATATGTATGTTTTAGAGAAAATATAAAGTTTTGAGGTAACTTTATTTTCTTTTGAGACAACTGGTATGAGAGAGAAAGGCGAGACGTTACATGCCTACTTTACTACAAACATGGGAATAAAATGGAGAAAGATAACAGATGGGATGAGCGAGCAATTAAAGATAAGACGAATGAATGCCCGTGTAGTATGTGTGATTATATTATGCCTATATCAGATTAATCTGGCATTATTCTTGTAGTTTTAGTAAACGTTACCTTATCTCACTCACTACCGTTCATGTTAATAAAAATTATCATGGCGGCACCACCAGCAAGTATTTACACTAGACTGAAAATGAAATGAGATTAATTATCTGATTTTAAGCTCTCCAACTGTGAGAGTTTTTTGTTCAGGTAGAAAAGGAAAAGGAGAATGGACTGGCACTGGCAGGTGAGGTGGTGGGTGTATTGTAATTGTAAGTAGTTTGAAGTTGAAGACTGCTGGTTATTGTTGTTATAGCCAGATTTTTAGGTAAATAGGGGATTTAATGAAGCGTGATCATTATCGTCAGCATAAAAAGAAAACTAAAACTACTATTTCATATGAGGACGTAGAATACAGCAAGCAAAATTACTAATGATGATGAGTATAAAATGAACTGGAGATAAAGTCATGTCATAATCTGCGAGTAATAATAATAAGCTTCAGCCCTTATAAGGAAATAAATTAAGCTGATGTACATAAATGAAATATCACATTTATATTTCGCACAGACAGGTGTCCAAACTATATTTATATATTTATAAAGTAACTAGCGTCAGCAATATGAAAATGATACGCACAACATAAAATTAGAGAATAGTAGTTATTTTATGGATGATAATATACGTTATGGAGGAAATATGGTAGTTCTGGTGTTTCACTCTCATGTTTAGCTTTTGAAATTTTACGCGTGTGGTGGTCCTTTCATGTTTTCAAGGCAAAACTAAATTACCAAGTACTGGAATATAATCTTGCGAGTACAAAATGTTAGATGCAATGCAGGAAGCAAGAAAACAAGATAAATATTGTACTACGTATGTAGAATATCGTGAATCTCATTCCGCCCCAGTTAATATTGTAAACGAGTTTAGTAATAATTGATCGCCCAAGTTGAAGATGCACAAGTCAAAACATAATCTCATTAGCAAGGGCCTTTGTAGGCTGTATACCTTGATTTAGTAAAATAATGAATATTTTACTTTGTGTACATATTCATACATGCATGGTACAAGTGTTAATTTATGAAATCTTTACAAAACAGAACTACGATTGACCTTGTTTCATACATAACAAAATTTATGGACACTTATTTTAAATATATTACCATTACTAAAAGCCCAAGCCTTTGTTTGAGTATAATACATGCTAATGCAATGAAAATAATTACACTTTCTAGCATTTCATGTTAAAATCATGTTACTTTTCCATTAAAATGCTTTCATTTCCCGTACTTTCCTGTATTTATTTATTTAAGAGCAGAAATCCCGCATAGTCGATGGAAGTCAAATGACAAAAGTACTCTGATACAATGATATAATGCATGCAGGAATAATGTTTTCCCTTTATATTGCAGCGCTTCCTCTTTATATACTTATAAAGTACCCCTAAATGTATCCCTATTATGCCTGCAGCTCGAAAATGAAAAACGTCAATAAACGTCACGTTGGCGTCTTGTCGACGTGCAGAATGAATTGAGTAAGCTTACATTTTTATTATATGTACATGCTTATGTATTCCGATTAACAGTACAATTGAAGAAAAACATCCAACAAAACGTGTAAGCTCATCTTGAGTATACAAAACGTTGAGCGATTGAAATATGAGCGTATCACGAAATCCACTTTCTCTTTTTATTGCCACTATCTAGCAGGTTAATGGATTGTTATAAATCACACATCCTCTTCTGGAAGTCTCCCCCCACCAAACATTTTTTACTACTACGATACTACTAGCGTTACAAAACTACGTGAACATCTCTGTACTTTTACAACATACAGAGTAAAGAAAATTATGAAATGAGTATAAAAAATGCAGACTACTTTACATCTTTAACTGTACATGTATATTATTTAAGTGAGAATTTAGTAGCTGGCATCTTCTTAAAGTATTTTTTTCTGGTGCTCTTAACATCGCATCGTGCTCTTGAAATTATTAAAATGGAAACAATTCTCTTAAAAGCTTCAAGGGGGTATTTAAAAATGGCATTAGATACTTTCGCTGCACGTTCACAAGAAAATGATCTTGCATGAAAGGAATGCAAAGTACATTATAATAATAAGTAATTCGTTTCATGCATATTGTACACATTCTGGTCATTCTGGCAGGAAAATAAGTTGAATGTAAGTTTTTTTAAGATGCACTGCTGACTACTGACACTGTCATTAAAATTACATACAAACGCATTTCTTCACAGTTTATGGCAATGCTATAACGTTATTTTCTTTTAAAAAAAATTCACAAAACGTATTGTAGCACAACTTTCATGGCAAAGTTAGTAAAGTTGTACCTGAACTGAAACAATCAACTACCACAGAGAAAGCAAAAAAGTTTTCTTCAAACTTGAAACAACTATTTAGATCACAAAGTTTTAAGACACACAAAAATTGAAGGAAGTATGTATGTACAATATATAGACAAGAGCGCTTTTGTACAATTTTCTGTTATTTTTTAGCTGAATATTTTAGCCATTTATGTACGACTTCCCAGTTACCTGAATATTCCACATGACAGGTGGGTGCATTTGCCTCTTCATTGTCCTCCGATGGCGAGAGGATACCTGAGCACTGAATCTTCTGTGATAATACCTTCTGTTCATGTTTTGCAGTTTGCTTTAAATCAGAAATTATGTACAAAACTTTCCAAGTCCACTGGGAGCTCCCTTTGTTAACCTTTTTTCTCTTTTTTAAATATTTGACTGATGTAAGGAACGGTATAATGACCTATATACCAATAGTAGCAGATCAAAAGGAATAGTCTATTTTTACCTCTTTAGGATGAGAATTTAGCCACAAATTGGCAAAATCTGGAGAGAAAATCAAATAAACAAAAATAGCTATCAGGAGATCTTCGAATATAATTGAATTACCAATGTTGTCGTTAATCTTGCCTTACGTCTACAAATTGAATTATCTGTCTCACCAATCCGTATAATTGTGAGATATGGATATAAGATTTAAAAATAAACATAATATTGTGCATGACAAATTCGATTTTTGCCGTCAATGTGACAACAAATTACGGTCTCGTCTTCACGGAAGATTTATAGAGTTGATTGATATTGTAGATCTTTATGTCTCGTTTTCCAACAAAAAACTTTCCATGTTGTTGAAAGCGCTGAACAAAAATAACGCAATAATTCATTTCTGGCTGTACAAACAAAAAAATAGTTTCTAATGTAAACCTTTCTCTATTTCTTTATACTTTCGATTTCCTCCATTTTCGCGCAAAGAAAGGAAAAGTAAATACAATTATTTTGCCCGTTTCTCGCCACCCATAAAAATGCAAGGAAGTGAAAGCTGGCTTGCGTTCCAGAGACATTTATCCTTATTAAACTTTTTGGTCTTTGGTTGGTTCGTTCTCGAGAATAAAACTGTTTGCAAAGTAGACAAGAAAAAAAAACACATGAAAAGTCAGTCAGAAGACTAACCTAGTTACAAAAACAGAGATATTTATCTACACACATAACATATTGAACCATTTCTAGGCTAAGATTCCTAATTCTGACGAATAAAGTCACAATAAAAATCATTTCATTTCACTTTTCCCCTATCTGCCTAACAATTATCCTCACTTTTTTATTATTTACCTCAATACGTCATATTATGCAGCACACACCACCGCACAATGATTGTTGCTATTTTCGTGAACCCTTTTTTCGCAATTTCAAAGGACTAAAATAGCAGATTTTATTTCTGCGTTGAGGAGTCAGAGTCGGACACAGACACAGCAGGCGAACATTAATCCGATCAGATCACAACCGAATAAGTAGTACTTTTCTGAATAGGAATGTGAACCTGCTTTTTGCCTGCATACCATTTTTTTAGTGTTGTCGGTTGCGTGTGATGTTTCAGCTTCACTGCTTTATTATGGCTCAGCTTTGAACAAGGAAAACGCTCACAGTTGTTGTAATTGAATACCTACACATTCTGATCTGGCTCAGCGGTGTCTTTCATTCGTTCTCCTTTTACCGTGGACACATCTCACGTGCCATTCTTTTTTCTCATTGATACGTGAAAAATTTCAGGAAACTTCCTTCCTTTTTGTTGTGAAAAATCTTTTCGTGTGGAACGATGCGCGACATTAGCAATTGCGCGTTTAAACTCAAATTGCTACATCTTTGTACGTTACGAAATATGTATATCAAATGAAAATATCAAAGTATTGAAAAGCGTGCACACGGATAACTTATTATACTTTATTGTACTAAAAGATAATCATATCAAGAAAAGGAATTGAAGATAGTGACAGTGGTGTGGTTGGTGATGTATCATCATGATGATTGTACGATATCATATAAGCAAAAGTTAGAAATTTCATTCTTGTCTGAATACAGTAATAATATCGTTTCCCAAAAGTACTATTGAAAGAGATAGAAATTTCCTGTCTCAGGTTATTCGTTCCTGACAATCTGTCTGAAATCTTATTGTTAAATAGCGATGTCTGGCATTTTGGGTTCCTTTCTTATATTCAAACTTCTATTCGGTACTCAGTGCCGGAAATGTGCAAATGTATATAGCGCAGGAAGATTGGAGGCGCATTGTTTGAGAAAAAAAAGTTCTCAAGATAGAAAAAAAAGATGAACAGAAAAAAAATATCTGTGAAAATTTTACCTGCTAGGATTTATACAATCAGAATGCGCATCAAAAACCACATCAATCCTTTTATAATGCTTGTACGCTTTTTACACAAGGTGCACAATATTATAGATATATTTGGTTATGGTATATAAACTACAATCGTAATGTTTTATTTCAAGGCTCAGAATTTTTCAGAAAATAAAAATGTTCTGAGATCTGGAATTGTAGAGGAATAAACTGCGGAAGCAAACGGAAAATTGCTGTCTAGCAAAATATCACGTTAGTTGGGAACGCCGGATTTTACTCTTCGACGGAGTTTATTATTGGAGCTGCTATTTTTATTTCTAAATATACCAAAAAAACGCAAGGAGTCTGGAACAGTATGTGGTACATCAGCAAAAAATGTTATTAATGGCAAGTTATTGTAGTGGAAAAGCTGTACTATAAAAAAATCAGACGTCTCTGTTAGCAGTTATTAGCTCCATTTGTGAATTAACAAACAATCTTATAAAGTAAATACTAAAAATTTACTAGACTATTTTATGAGTATGCCAGTTGAGTTGGTGTGCTGTGAAACGTAATTATCTGTACCTAGCGCTTTTCAATGCGTTTATTATTATTTTGCTCTCAGGAGAAATGGTTGAGCCAGAAGAGAAAAAATTAAAATGGGAATGAAAGCTGTTGGTAGTTTGTTTTGTTAGTCACAACGGCTACATAGACAAGAAAAAAGTGAAAGTTATAAAGCTATTGTTAGTATTATGATGGGCAATACTGTGGGTGAATTGTAAACAGAATGGAATAATAGTATAAGAATACGCGCTAGCAGTATATTATTTTTTGGGGGTCCACTTTCTTCACTTTTCCACAGGATCTCCACTTTTCAGATTATTATGATAATAGGGGTATCCCGCTAGAGGAAAGTAAAAAGTAACAAGCGAGAATCAAAGGGCAGCATTTCATGGGCTTGGAAAAACATGTATGTATATATTTTATTAGTGTATACGGATGAGAAGGACCAAGAAGGTTTTACAAGCTCAGCAGTATTTTTTCCTCGTGTCTTTGGTGGTGGTTGTAGAATAAAATATATCACGGCAAAGGCTGCCAGTAGAATTATATATTGGACGAGGATGCAGTTTAGTTGCCTTACGTCTTGTATCACATACACATGTAATATATTACGTATACCTTTTCAGATAACAAATTTCACCTCCACCAACCCACTCATTCCTCCTCAAACCCAACTCACCACCACCACCAACATCTCAACTGTTACAACTACCATTCTGCTACTTGTGAAGTGAGCTCGTTTTTTAACAAAAGCACTATTTTGTCTACTCCTTTCCTACTTTACTTTGTATATGTTCTGATTGTCTTGTGGCTGGCTACTATTCTGTCATAAATAACTATACGGCTTTATAATAGAGTTTTTATTTTGTTGCCTAAAAGCAAGAAAAAAAAATCTTTACAATTTTTCCAAGAAGAAATAACTACTTATTAGTTTCTTTCTCGCTGTAAGTCATTCTATTATTACGTGTAGAAAAACTAAAACAACTTTCTATTGTGATTGAACTCACAGAGCTGCAGCACTAGTGTATAAGATTCGATTTTCGTTGTCTATTCGACTTTTTTTGTTTAGCTGTATAGATTCACAATTTGTTGAAAATGACTGAAACACTTTAAAAGAAATCAAGTCGATGAATAAAGAAAAATTATATTCTTGTGTCAATCCCATTTATGTACCTATATACATTACTTCAATATTATTCACGTTTTTGCTACCTATTTTTGACGATTATTTCATACATACATACGAAACATCAGAAAAGGAAAATAAACTCATACACTGTTTTATTTTTTACAGCCCAGCTGAAAACCTCAATCATTTCAAGTTGAGAAAAGTGAATCAAACAAGTGCAAATAAAAGGAAGTGATATCTTTCTCAACATAAAATGTTTTGAGTTATAGAAAATCGGAATAGCACGAGAGCACGTAAATAGAATTTGATTTCTCTGCAATATAATAAGGAATGAAGAAATTTCTAAAGAAATTTTGTGTGTGAGTGAACTTATATATCTTGTGAACTCTTACCAACTTTGGTTCCTCTTCATCATCGTCGTCGAATGTCATTGAAGAAGGGCAAAAATAGCTTCAGGGCTTTTTCACTGGTCTCGTGTGTATTGTAATGTTTTGCACAGAAAAGCGTATATTTTATTGGACTGTGCTTCTATTGTTGCTATTTAGTTGTCGTTATAATAAAATATGAATTAGTGTGTGTGGAAAGAGCCGAGGAAGTAAAAGCAGACGATCAGAGATAGTAAAACTAGACGCGTACGTATTTTTGTTGGAAACGAGAAAAACTGATGATTCAAGTAGCCCCTTCTCTTTTCCAAGCTATTCAAATTACTTTAATATTTGAAAACAACCACATTACTATTTTTAGTAGTCACTGATGTACTTTTTAGCAATTTTTCCAATCTCAAGTGTATTGTACTAAAAACGTATCACTTTACTCCGAGAACGTGAATAATAAGAGCATTACTCATTTTGCACATTTCCGTGTGGAAACTAGCTACCTTGCACATTTTCACATATTAAATGTGTATATGATTCCGATAACTTTCTCTCTCGTAAGTTATAAAATGGTGAATGCATTATCCTGTTCTTTATTTATGCACAAATACATCTGTAAATAATATTTTCCGAGTGGACTTTCTCTCTCTCCCACTGGAAAGTTTTAACCGTTAAAATTGTTCAAGTTGAACTGGTGAGACTTGAAAGCAAACTGAAAAAGGGTTGCTTCCCGTCGCCAAAATATCTGTGAGTTGAAGAGACTCCATCATCATCAAACTAAACTCACTGAAATTGTATGGAAAGGGAAGAGAAGAGAGAGAAGCCTTGTGAACGAACAACGAAGCAAAAGGAGTGAAAGGCAGGAGACGCTTTCCAAATTTTTTGGCCTTCCTTCATACAACCCAACACAAACACAAAAGAGCCACTTCTCTTCCTCTCTCTTCAGACAGCAGGCTAGCTTCGCCTCATAAAAGATCGAAAGATCATGTGTGTGTATGCTTGTGTGAGCGCTTGTGATGCTTTACTTTTGGCTTGTTGCTCACACAAGTACATATCTACGACGTGCATATCTATGCTGGGAATTTACAAACGTGTAAATTTATACCGTTTGATATGCTAGAGAATTCTTTGAAAAAAGGGAAAACGTTCGCTTTTTATCGTTTACAAAGTTTTTATAATATTGAATATTAGAATTGTAATTTTGTTGCGTTACATATGGCTGAAAGTGTGTACGTGTACTACTTTTCATTACACATACTAATATATATTCTATAAATGTTTGCGCATAAAAGAATAATAGGATTTTTTGTTGAAACAACAAATTTCCCTACCGTCAGTTGAAGGCATTGATGATTTTTTATTACAATGCTCCATCATCATCAGTCATTTTAGGGAAACGAGGCTCATACATCAGCATTTTTAACATATGCATGGCTATATTAAAATTTATTGAATGCCTCTCTTGTTTAAACAAAAAAGCATGTCATTTGTACGTAACCATTTGGTAGACTTAGTACAATCTATATTTTTGAAAGGCTTCCCAAAAATTACATTCTGTTTAGAGTAGAATTAAATATAATTCAAAGAAAAAATGCTTCATGTTGGTGGGAAATACTATAAGTGTATAACTGTGGTGGTGATGAAATTGCATCAAAGCATTGTAGTGAAGTGAAGCGCATAGTGTTATGATAAATTATAATTATCCAAGAATTAAAATTTGTGATGAATGTTCTGAATGCTGGGAGAGATCACAAGTGTTACTCAAGCCCAAAAGTTTTCCATTTTTTACATAGATTCCCATTATGCTGCTTTTTTTATAGATGGCCTACATGCATAGTTACTTGATCAGTGTTTTATTATATACATAGCCATTGTATCATCATCAGATATGTATTATAATTAGGGAATACATTTTACATGACTTGTTAGTTGACATACAGAGGTTTCGGGTACATAATTAAAGTTTGTCTCTAGTTTCTTTTCTAGTGTACTGTATTGTGTGTGTGTGTTGTTTTTGAGGAGCTTCAGAGATTCATTTTTCACGATACTGGGAACTGGAAAGGTTCATGTTTCCCTGTCTCGTTTCCTTATAAAAAATTCAGCTCATCTGTGTGTATGTGTTTTTGTGGGATGCAACTGCACAACAATGTAATGCTATAAAAATGGCAACTAAAAAAACAGCAGGGTATTTGGAACTACTGTTTTTGTGGTCCAAAGACTTTTCCTTCCTGCTCCAAACCATCATGTTGTAAAAACTCGAGACACTTACGACTACCTATAGCTGAACTCTTATTCTTATTGCTGACTTTTAATTCTTGGTTGAAATGCAGCAATAAACTTATGCATAAAACATGCGGAGATCACAATCGAATCATGGTTGAATTTGTGAATACATATATTATGTAGCAGCACATGAAAGGACAAATTATGCAATTAACATAAAAAATATCGAACTCTGGTCTGGTCACAAAGATACGGTGAACCATGACTAATAGCTGATCTATGTATCTGGAGGGAACATAAATTTTCTTGATATGGTTGTCAGTTGACTAATGAGTCAAAAGTGTTGAGTGTCAACAGACAAATGGCTGGGGTACTTGGCTATGTACTAAATTTTCTTCGGGGTCTTCAGTGGTTGGTTGATTTTGTGGCACGTATGTGTCAAGCTTGTGCTCGTCTTTCTGTCTGATAAGGAAATACTGATTATTATGTGAAAAGCTTCAGTAAAGTGGCTACCAAGTTGACTTGGCATACTCATGGCAGTCCATTTGTAACATTAACAAAATGCTTTCATTAATTTAAAATCTCTTGGGTAGTTTGTCAGGAACTAAAAGTGCAATATTCAGCGTCTCATTTTCATGTTTATTATGTTTGAAATCTTTCTTGCGAAAGACTATAAATGTTTATATGTCCCGATTCAACATTTGCTGTCCTTGCATAATGTGTGCTAGTTTCATAAATCTGGAAAGGAATTCTTTTAAAAGAGTAGTTAAATTGAGTTCATAAAGACATTGCGCACGGCATATGTATAAGCGTTGCGTAAGCATAATTTTCAAAAAGTTTTCTTCGTGAATTTTACATCTGAAGCACCGCCATACTTATAAAGACAAAGTTAGATTTGTACAGAGATTGCTTTCTTTATAGACAAAACTCAACTAACTGGAATAGTTATTCCTGTTATCTTTAAAGTAGTTGTAAGTTTATGACACTCAGGCTAATGATACACTTTGTTTATTGATTTACAGTTGCAATGAGAGTGCAAACATGTGAAAAGAAAAAATGTGTTTCTTTTTGTATACTCTAACTTATGGCAGTCATAAGTATCAATTAAAAGTACTGAGTTTTTGTAAGTGTACAGCTGCTTTAGAGATTTTAAGCTGTAGTCACATTGGAGTGCACCATTTTTATGGCTTCTGTAAACAAGTCTGTACAAATAGGGCAAATTCTTTTTGTTTCTTTGCAGTTAAATTTGGAAGAAAAAACTTTTTCCTAAGTTTTTTTTTCTCGATTATGTATTTACATGAATGCGAAAAATGTTGAAATAACTTTTTTGTAGGCAAAAATTATTTGAATATTTTTGTCCTCCAAAAATCTGGATACACACTACACACTTTGTGCATGTTTAATAACTTTGCAGAAAAAAAGTTTCCAACACAAATATAACTAGCTCCAAGAAATTAAAAATTATTAACCATAAAAAAGCACTTCTTCATAATCTTAAACCAACTATGTGCCAAACATTTTAATTGTGAGTAAGTACGGAATGTCCTTGAAGTATAAATCGCCAAAACAAATCTAGTTAAGATTTGGAGTAGTTTTCTGAAATAAGCTTGGTTGGGGTATCATGAGATTATAGTCATATCACTTTCGATGCGTGTAAATAACAAGCGACTCGCGACTCTTGAGTTGAGACTATGGCCGCATGTGTCTATTATAATAATATATGAACTAGACATGAAATTAGCTTGGCTGTCAGTAATGTCATAACACGTCGTGAGGTGAGAGTATAATAAGCTCCCCAATCTCTTGATCACACAAACCGCACACAAGAAATTATCTTTATACTTTATATATAAATATGAAATATGTATAACTTTATATTTATATTTTAATACATACATATAAAGTGAAACGATGAGTCTAGTCATCGGGAAGAATTCCTTTTTAATATTGGATGCTGGATAGCATACATGATACGTGGTTTGCAGGCATTTTGAAACAGTAAATAGTAAAACAGCAAAAAAGCAGCAGTAAAACCATACACCATGACATGTATGTCGTTTACTGCACGGCCTCCAAAAACGCAGTGTTAAGAAGTCATGTGTATTAGAAGACGAGATTGGAATGTTTAATAATAATTGAGCCCCGTCCATGTAACTTTTATAATACTTACTATAATTTCGAATAATAAATATATATCCTCTTATGTCGTTACGCAAAGTATATTGCTAAATATGTCGAAAAGGTTGTCTCCATTGAGTATATAGTCACTCGACACACAACTTCTTGAACAGTTCAAGAGAGAACGGAAGATAAGGGTTTACCGTTATTCCATTTTCTCATTCGCTTTTCTGCTCCTTTCTTAAGAACAGCAGGCAGGCATGGCATCAGGACTTTAATATGCCAACGAAGGCTTGTCTTTTCCTTTATTATTGGCAAAAGCAGCCAAAGAAGAAAGAAAGGAAATGGGAAGAGAAATAAAAGGAAATGCGACTTCTTCTGCCAGTAAATGACTCAGTGGTCTCTCTTCACCAGTAAATAACATCAACCCGCCGCCGCGATTGTATATAAAATGAGGAAGAGCAAGTCAAGTCAGACCATTTAAGATCTACTCATGATGAAGAAGAAAAGTGAGACCAAAAAGAAATTACAACAGCGCTCCTTGTTCATGGCGTCTACAATATTATATCGTTTAACAGCTCAACTAAACTTGACTTTCTCTATCTCTCTCACTCTATTCCTATTGGACTGACTGACTGTAGCTATCATCTTTTGTCCAGTATCAACAACTGCAGAAGCGGCAAGTTGTTGACTGCCTTAACTTGGTGGTACGCTCTACTTCATACACTATCTTCACTGTCTGGAAAGACTATTGCTACATCTTTTTAAAAGCTCTTGTCCACACTTTACAAAAATGATCCTTTTGTGTTGCTGACAACAAGAGAACTAGTCGAAAACTTGAAGTAGTGTTTAATGGATTTCCCTTACACTAGGTATATAGTAAGAGATACAAAGAGACATACATGTATACATTGCATAACAAACATACACTCAAAAGGGTATCGTTAATATAAGATATTTTCTATTCGAAGCTTGATCTAGGCGTGGGATATGAAAAATTATACTTTGCCTGCTGCAATTGTAACTGCCAAAAAATTATCTGCCTGCCCGTACCTGCCTGTAAAAGTTTCAAAATTTTGCTTAACTGTACCTGCAGTTACCTGCAGGTACCTGCCGAATTAAAATCAAAGACACACATAATGTTTACATATATATTTTAACAGTCAATTACTTTATTTACACCAAATCGTTAAGTAATATGCTCACAAATCAATTATTTAAAAAAAGACAGCAACAATTTAATTAATGGGCGCCCAAAAAATTAAAATTTGTTGTTCTTATGTAGGATAGTTAAGTCATCCACTGTAGAACCACCCAGTTGGCAACGGCGATCAGAAATCAAATGACCTGTGGCTGAAAACGTTCGTTCGTCGGCCGCCGAGGACGCAGGAATACTAAGGATCCACAATGCTGTTTTACGTAATTTGGGATACTGGTGCGCACCTTTCCAATACATGAGCAAATCCATCTCATCATCTGGTCAACAAAAGAGGCTAAATTAGTATTTTAAAATAATCCGATGGAACGATACCAATAAATACTTCATATTTAATATTTCATACCCGAAGATCCTTTTTTGATTCGTGATTGGAGATATAATGCCAATTCATCTTCAGGATTTTCAACGGCATCTTCGTTGTCAGAATCTTCCAAATACCCCACAACTCCCTCCTGTTTTGGTCTTTTAGCCGGCGCCGGATGCAGTTCAATATCATTAGAGATCGTTGAAAACAGTGCCATTTTCCCCCGAATAAAATCATATGCATTTGATTTCTGATCATCCGTACAAAACTTGAGGGACTTGAATCTGTACACACAAAAATAAAAACGTGAATTTCATGCCTACAATTATATTACTATATTTTTAATTTACCTGGGATTTAGTGCCAATGCTGCAAAGTGAGCAGTTTCCAACACATAATATCGCTGGAATTTCTCTCGCATCTTTAATTTCAGGCGCCTGATCACATCGGAATCCGAATCGTTATCATCCAAATGTCTTTGTAAAACGTGGTATTTTGGGACAACTTGATCAATAGTAACCATGTTTTCGCTACTAAATGTATCAGAAATTTGTTCAAATGGTTTGAAGAGGTTTATGAGGTCGGAAACCAACTGTTCATCCAATCCGACCAGTCGATTCAACTGCTTATTTTGCAAGAGCAATTCCTGGACCTCAGCCGCAGATTTCTTGTAGGACTCCAACATGGTTATCTGCGAATTCCAACGAGTTGGCACACTCTGCTTTAGAGTACAGTGGAGTTTGGAATTAAGGCCTGAGTGTTTGAAGTATGTCACTAGAGACTTGACAGTGTTCAGGGCGCCCTTCACTTCTTCAAGATCATTCAGGTTTTTTTCTGCCATTGAATTATCCAAAATTAGATTAAGTTTATGGCACATACAGGGCAAACGCGAAGCAAATACTCCAACTACATTGGAGCCTCCATCAGTAACAGCAAATGATTGGTTTAGCATGTCAGGAATAGTGGCTTCATCAAAATATTGTGAAAGAACTTTGGATATCTGATCCCGAATATTGACTGTAGTTTTGCGTAGATCCACTGGGAACTCATGGGCGCCCAAAAGTTTGCTCTGAAGCTTAAAGTCTTCATCAACAAAATGGCAGGTTAAAGACAAAAAATGACGTTGTTTTCTGGTTTCAGTCCATAAGTCAAACGTGAATGTAAAATACGGTGACGATGGTGCCATTGATAGAGTTTGCTTCGTATCGGATCGTTCCGAATTTGCCAATCTCGGCAGGTGCTTTTCCTTCAAGGTTCTTCTGCAATGAACGACATCAGGAAATGCATGATTGCCATACTTGGCTCCAAATGTAATTAGGGCCTGGGCCAGATGCCGAAATCCTTTTGACTCAACGGTACTCAGAGGGCGCAAGTCCTTTGCCAATCCTATGACAACTGCATCGTTTAACCTTTGTATTTCCTGTGGTGGGACTTTCCTGGGAACAAGTTGAGTCAGCTTTAGCTGAGAACCGGCGCCGGTGATATCTGTGTGCTGAAATTTTAACTCCGGGATATTACACTTATGTCTGTGGAGTGTCCCGGTGCCAACTTTGGAGGTCCATTGAAACACCGAAATGCAGTCATTGCATTTAACAAAATCCACAACTATCCCATCGATGCAGATGATTTTAAATTTGGCCCAGATGTCTGAAGTTGCTTTGGGGCTCTCGTTGTAGATGTAAGTAATTCTTTCAGGGGCGCCCCTAATCAACTCGTAAATCGCCGGTTTACTCCACATTTTAACACTGAAATCAGGTACTGATTTCTCTGCTGATTCCATTTTAATATTAATCAATAATATTTAATATCAAACTAAATAAATGAAGCGCTTCAAATTAATCGCTGAACAGTAATTACAACGGAAGTCATTTGCAAAAATACAAATCACGAGCAGTGAATAGCGTGCATTATGGTAGCTTAGTAAAGATCATGCAAATTGTTTTAGGCTGTGTTCATCTTTGAGGATGTATAAAATATACAATATAGAAAATGCAAAGGCACATTTCGTATTTGTCGCTGGTCATATGCAAACTTTACAAAGGAAAACAGGCAGATAACTGCAGTTACCTGCTAATTTTATTTGCTTTTACCTGCCTGTACCTGTAACTGCTGCTCTCCAGAAAATCTTTACCTGCCTGCTAGCAGTTGCAGGTAAACGCAGGCAGTTACAGTTAACAGGTACAGCAGGCAAAGATATCCCACGCCTA
>JAQFZG010002590.1:0-16041 GCA_034695465.1 Entomobrya nicoleti
AGAAAAGTCCCTGCGAATAGGTTTTATGTGACTAAGCTGTATGCGAGTAAGTGCAGTATACGAGCAGGGTGTATGTGCATTAGAAGAGTGCGGGTTAGGTCGTATGCCAATCCACTTTCTGTGTATAAGCCTAGAATCACCAAATCTGCACGATATATGTTTTATTGAGGTACAGATTTGCTAGTTTTCAATTTTCTTGCAGACGATTAGGAAATAACCAATTTTTTAATGTACAAAAAGTTGAAACGCTTGAAAAATAATAAGAAAAAATATTGCAAATTATTAATTCGCAAGATTTAGATTATTTCTACCAAAGTTGTTAATATTTGTGCAAATGCTAAAATCCGAATTTTGATGAATATTTTTCTGTCTCTTTTCGTAATCCTTCAGTTACTACCATAAACAAAAAGAAAAATATAAATTTTCTTTGTGGCCTTTTTTCATAAACTGATGTTAGAAATGAAGAGTTCAATTTTACAACAGTTAATGACATTTGTTTACAAAAAAAATATTCATGATTTTTTTAATACGATTTGTAGTTATTTTAGTTTTCGATAACTCTTTTGACATTATTTTTAATTTAACGGAATACACAGAATTCATGAAAAAATGCTAGTTGA
Source organism: Entomobrya nicoleti (assembly GCA_034695465.1). Lineage (NCBI taxonomy): Eukaryota > Metazoa > Arthropoda > Collembola > Entomobryomorpha > Entomobryidae > Entomobrya > Entomobrya nicoleti. Next base: position 621 of record JAQFZG010002590.1, read on the forward strand.
TTTGTTTATTTTTTATATGGTCCAGTATTTTTTCTGTTCCCAAAACTTACTCTGGCAAGATATATGGGAATAAATGGAATATACAATTGGTGGAAACCCTGTTATTATGTCAAACTGACTAGTTGTGTCACGTCGAAAGGTAAAATCTACTACTAACAACAAATTAGTTTAAATCGTTTATTTTGGCGGACATTGTTTTGTTTTAAATTGTAACTTGAAACCAGCGAGACAATATTCAACGTTTTTGTTAAATAAGTTATCACTTCACCCATCTAGTTATTTAATTTAATTACCAACTTTGTATACTTGAAAGTTGTTTGCGTTAAAAATTTGTAATATTCAAAGTCAAGTTAAACCAGAAGCAAGTGATATATGAGGTACATATACATTGCATTCGTATCCATAAATATTACCACTAAAAATGGTAAACGGGAAAGTCGATTAGATAGTTTGGGCTTACTTATCCAAAAATTAAATATGACTTGCACAAACAAAAATTATGTTGGGACTATAACTTAAAATTATTACATTCCATTTTAAAAGTTTTAAATTGAAATTATTAGGCCTAGAGCCAACATGAGTGTTCAAATGGTGTAGCTTAGAAATCGGCTTAACAAATTAACGAAAAGTAAATCAGATTAGACTGTTTTACTATTACGGAAGATTATTTAACTTAAACGAAAACAAAGTCCGACTTTTAATGTAAAGCATTTTAGTTTTGAGCAAAAAAAGACTAGTTTGACATAATTAAAAAATGTAATTTAGGTAATTCGACAGGAGCTAAATGTGGAGCACCCATCAGAATATGAGGAGTGCTACAAACCTACTACTTTTTAACAATCGTCACGTTAGTTGAACTGTACAATGTAGTACAGTTTTTAAATTTAATTAACTTTGTGTTCAAATCGTTTACTGAAAAATTCTGCCAAAATCAAACTCACTAGTAAGTACTTGTTTTACACAAGAACAACAGGACTTACGAAGAAACATAAACTTTTCTCGTGGAAATATCACACTTAAAAAATTCTGACATACATCTTCAATTTATTGGTTAATGTCCAACATTCGAATTAGCTATAAATTTACAAGTCGTTTTTAAAGTCACAAGGAATTTTATAAGTTCAACTGCACATTTTTACTACTCGTTGTTTCATGTCCATGTACCACATGAACCCACACAAGATTTATAATCGAAAATGAATGTATGTTTTGTAAAAAATAAACAAATTTACATTTTGTTACAGTAAAATATACTACTGTTTTATTTTACTATATTATCAAAGTTGTGTGATTGACTAGTTTTTAAATGAAAATCAAATAATAACCTTTTGAGTTGTTGTATATAACGCACAATGTCAGTCAAATTTCCTTTATATAGTTTTTAAACATTTGTTCCATAGGCTATACGAACAACATTTAGTTCAGTCAGCGGAAACATTTTTACATTTACTTAAAATTGCAGCCGTTTGGAAACGCTCGATTTGTGCCTCGAAATTTCTGTGAGAACATTTGGGGAAATATAAAATTTCAAATATTTATTTGGTACAAGGGCATAAGTTCCTTAAAATGTTCTACCGTTTTATAGTTGGGTCTATGAAAGCCCTCAAATGTATTTGCTGGGCTTTGTCGGCAAAAATATTGCAAAAATGACGTGTGACTTTAGTAATTAATATTATTATTTTATTTTGACTTTGAAAGCAACCAAAGAATAGTAATGATATTCTGCTATCTCTTATCTTGTCTTAGTCAGCGCATCATTCAGGTCATTTAAGAACTAATATGAGAGTAATAACAGGTTTATTAATTATGCGTAGCATAGTAGCATGTAATACTAATTGTATTACAATATTAAAATATGATTCAAGGTTTACAACAAACTTATGTGTGTTTCCTGTAAATGAACGAATTGTTTATTTGTTTGAAATATTTTTATTTGCAATTTTAGGTCAGATCAAGTTGGTTTTTAGATTTTACGAGAGCCTTTTACAACATTAATTTAACACAGCAATAGTTTGAAATATATTGTTACTATGTTACATTTTCGAAATTGTTATCCTAGTAAATTGCTTTACGTGGATAATATTTATTTCAAACTAAATAGTTATTTTCGAAATAGTTTTAAAAGTATTTAAATAACAGTTTACTTTATATTTAATAATACAGAAGCCATTGTGGAGGGAAATGTCACGATGCTTGCATAATTTGAAGCATGACTTCAATTGCGTACATTTTCTTCAATATATTGCATTAGTTAAAACCCAATTAAATTGTATCATTATAAAGTCGTAGATCTATCCATAGCAAAGTAGTAATAATGTCACAATTATGGCCTATTCGTTTAAAAAGTTTTTTCGTAAAATTCCATACCGGATTTTATCTTATTAGCAAAGCCTTTTACACGACGAGAATAACTTCTGAATAAACTCAACCTAGAGTAATAAAATTTGAATAACCTGCACAAAAAATGATGCATTTTTATAATATAAGCAAACATGAATGGCCCTTATCCATAAAGCCCAATGTTAAAAAATGCAATACATTTCCTTTCATTGTAGAATATTCTAATGGAATTTCCGAGTATTCTATTTATTATGATTGAAACATTATGTACCTACGGCGGAGAGTTTCTGTTATTCATTTTATTTGATTTGAATATTCTTGTTATCTCTTAGTGAAATCCAAAGGTCAATGTTCAGTTTTATGGTATTTCTTTGTTTTATTTTTTGATGAAAGCTATTTTTAAAGCTTTCACTTCCTGTCTTTGTCTTCAAATATTATTTGATATTTTTGAGGAGGTATAAATACCACTCGCAATTTTGTAAAGTTATCTTGTTGGTCAACTGAGTTTGACAAACGCAAACATCTGAGCTAGATGGCTTGCTAGTGAAAGGTGCTTATCAACGTAATCGATAAGTTACTTTTAATAAAGTTCTAAGTTCTGAAAGCATAAGAATTTTTGAAGTTATTGTTTGTTAATTTTTTATGAGTTCATATTATCATTTTTGCTATTGAAGGTGTGAATTCACATTACATCTATCTGAATTCATTAAAACGTCACAACTTATTTAATAAAAGGTTTGTAACTTTTTATTGATTATAATAATACAATCACAGCAGTGATATAAGACTAATAAAAATGGGAAGAAAAACTTAATGAATTTCATAATTATTAATTACCCGATATTTTGCACAGAAAAAACTATCCTAAATAACGCATACCACTAACTTATTGCATCACAAAATGATTTAAAAACCTCAAATTATATAACCAAAAGGTTTTACAACCAATTTAATAAGTAATTTAAAACTACACCAAAGAACATTAGTTAAAATCCAAGTACTTATTTCCTTAAAACAGTCAAATGAAGCAACAATGAATGTCTATACATTGTTTTAACCCTGCACTATCCCAAAACTTACTATTGTTTGTTAATTTTATTTATTTTTAATTACAGTACATATTTTATTCCTAGTACTACAATATTTCGTTATGTTCATTTAATTTTCCCACAAAACATTTAAATTATATTAAAACAGGAATACATGAGCAAGGGTAACCTAACCGTGGTATTTCTGTATGGTTTATTGAACTCCATATATATATATATATATATATATACATAGAATTCCACTTCATACTAAATTAATTAGCAATCTGCTCCTTCATTAAAAAGCATTGAATTTTGTAGATAAAAAAATTTCGTCTACCCCAAAATTGCACATTGCTTTTATTATTTCGCATGGACTTTCCTTGCTCCAAGTCTACTTTATAACCTCTTTGAAGAAAATTTTCCAACCCTGATATTTCCCCTTATATACATACTTCAGATATACTGCTTACTCATTGCGGTACAAAAGAAATCAATGTCAAAGCTCACAAGTTAATTAAAATTCAAAGTAAAATCGCAATGAAAAATTTAATTAGACTTAGTAAACTTTATCACAAAAACCAATTAATTAGTTAAATACTACCATCGCATTAAATCAGTCGCTAAAAATATATTACGTCTTTTATTAGGAAAGCGGGTTCAGAGTTTCAACTGGTGTTCGAGAAATATACACCTTGTTGGATTTTGTACAGCATTTTACATTAAACGACTAGAACAGCGCCTGAATAAGCTCAAAAGATAGTAATACAATTTTAATATCCGGTACAAAATAACTCACCAATAAAACTGCTTTTATGACACATTCTATCGATGTAATGATTTCTTTCGGACTAGTTCATTAATAATCATGCTTCACAAATTCCAGTTTTAATATTTTTCAGTTCAATTAAGCAGTTCAAAATACAATCAAGCAATACCCATCTGCGGACAATTTGTTGCTAGCAAAATAGTAACCATTTTATTTCAAGATGTTATTAATCATTTTGTATTGTTAAAATATAATGTTAAATTTTAAAACTTATTTAACCCGATAAAGAAACCTCGAACACGATGGGTGCAACGGCTGAGTAAACTCATCAGGTAGTAGTAAAATTTAAATAAGCGGTACAAAATAGCCTTGTGCAGTTCAATAATATAAATGATTAAGGAAAGCCCTAGTCCTGACAAAAGAATAAGAAAAATGACCAATATGTTTCCTTTCATGGTAGGCTTCTCTATTGGACTATCTTGGTGTTCTATATTCTCAGAAGAGAAAGCAATGATACTTTGTAACCATTCAATAATTCCTGACTGTGAGGTGACCAAAGCATGCCTAATAACATTGACAGGGATCACTCCTTCAACAGATATTTTTATTGCTTGGGTGGCAAATGACTCTTGACCAATGTTCGAGTAGGAGCTTTGAAAGAAAAGACGTTTTGAGTAGTGTTTAGCAAGATAGCGAGGTAGCAACCAAGCCGATTTTTCTGGACATTCTTTCAACTCCTCAAATATAAACGTTGCCTGATTGTCAAAAAAGTTATCCTTGAACGCACTTTCCCATCGTTCTTCAGAATTAATATGCATTTTTCGTAAATTGCCTTGTGAACTTGGGCCGTATCCAGCGTCTTCAAGTATACCAAGGTTTTTAAATTGTTCCAAAATAATTGTCACAAACTTGGGATGTACAATAGCTGATAAAAGTATCTCCAATGTTTTGTTTTTACTTAGTTGATTTGAATGTTCGGTACTAATAGGTTTTTTATCAAGCCAGCCATCCGACAAGTCCGTTTCTAATTTACCCATAACGCTTGGAAGTAAACCATGTTTCGGTTTAATAAAAATGTTGTTCCGCCATAATTCAAACGGCTGAATATTTTGCAGATCTTTGACCCAATTATTTCCAAACTTTAGGAAATAATTTAAGTCACTTAACCTACTGTAAAGTGTAAAATTGTCAGGAAGGAGTTCTTCCACAAATCGGTAAGGAACCAGTTGCCTAGGTTTTACGATGTTGTAGACATTAGTGCTTTTATAGGCATTGCTCAGTACCACGCCAGCTATTAGTGTTCCACCAATCATAATTCGATACTTCGGGGACATGTTAATGCTCGTAGGAAAAGGATCTCCTTGCTCTACAAGCACTTTTATCAAAAAAAGTAGCTTGTGTGCTAGTTTTTCTTGACTTATAAATATATTTTCTCGGGACAAGCTCATAAAACCAAATAAAAGAGCGAAAAATGCAAGACATATGCTAATCCAAATGTATTTGTCAAAAACCTTCCAAATCTCATCGAAGGGAATGGAGCTATACCCGTGATTTCTGCAAGTAATAAAGCTAAGCGGACTAAGGGCATTTGTGGTATGTAAAAGAGCATCTGGTTTCAAAAACTCATCACTTGTTACATATATCAAGTTTATGAATGGATACGTTTTATCATTTACACTGGAAACGTTGCCCAAAATATCCTTCAAAACTGAAGCAAAAGCAAGGGCTAACCGAATTTGTATGTCGTCATCAAAGTTTACTGCCGACTTTGGTGTAATAAGCTGAGCCAATTGAAACCTGTCGGTATTTCTAGTTAAATCGTTGAAGAAACGAGGAGCTTTTTGATGTATAAAACCTCCAAAATACGAACTTGACTTCCATGCACCCTGATAGTTGGTATTAACATTTGCTATTGAGTACAATGTCATTGTTTGCATTTCTATTGTCACTGCTTTCCAAAAACTTAAACAATGGGGACATGGTATCAAAGCACGCAACCTATCTATCTGGTAATAAGAGCCTAGCAGATGTTTATGACTACTTGTCGTGGAAGCTACCAACAGTATTTCCGTGACCATTTCATAATTTGATCTATCTGAAGTACTTTTTCGATTGATCCAAGTTGATAGTTTACTAAATTTGTAAAAGTATGATTCATCGGAGCTGACGAAAATGTTGATAGGAGGTACCACACTTGGCGGGAAATTCAATGTTGCGTCATTTGTGTATTGGAATATATTAGTAAGCATTCCTGTTTGCAACACACGATTTGGCATAAACAAGTCGACTTGGATTTCACATTGCCATGGCTTTGATGACCGAACGAACAGTTTTCTATCTAAATTAACACAAAAGCCGGTGTTGAATGATCTCCATTCTCCTGAATATGTTGGAAAAAAGAGTGGGGACTTGGGACATGAATGTTGTATTGAAGCATATTTGTCCAAAGGATTTTTAAAGGTTCCGTTTTGGAAGTAATTGTATTTCGGTGGTGCCCAAATTAAGTCCAAGAAACCCGGTTTGTTAGAAAAATGAGGATAATGAGTAAAAAATGCTAGTCCAAATTTTCTGAGCACAATTGGAGTATAGCCTAAGAAACCGAAGTCTGCTCCTTGGAAATTATTTGCAACAATTAGGCACCTGTCATCTCTAAATTTTTCTAAAATTGTATTCAAATTTGTAATAAAGATGGGTTTGGAGCTTACAAAATTTGCTCTGAGTTGATGCAAAAAGACGTCACGATCAATATCATATCTCTCGTATTTATTTTCGCGAACATAATAACGATGGAATTCCAGAAAATCTTCGGGGTCCATATTTTCCAAAGATGTGACCATGATGAAAAACTTGGTGTATGCATTAACTGTATGGTTTTGTTGAATAGTATGTGCACCCACTATCACCAGACTTATCACAATGCTAAATAGATGCATTTTGAATTATATCACTGTTACGTTTTAAAATTAAAAGAAAATACGTTGACATTGAATTTAGTTTCAAATGCTGAAAACGTGTTAAATCCGTTTGAATTTTGCAAATATTTGCTTTATATCACTAGCTAAAAGGATGTTTTCACCTAGTCGTAAGCGTAGTTTGAAGTGTGTTAATAAGCTGAGGTTGTTGATCCTCTATGGAATATTTCGATACAAAAATATTTTTGTTGTAAGAGTTCACAGGTAGTTGAAGTTTTAAAATGATTAATATCAAGTAAGGTAGTAATTTCTGATACTTATGTACATATATGTAAAAACTTTAAACTTGAAAGTTAATTTTCGTCGTTATTGCAGAAACAACAATGTAATTATGAAAGAACAGATTCCTAATCATTGGTTGTTTACGTGATATGGTTTAGTAAATCAAAAGATTTTGGTAATAGTTTTCAAAAAATAATTTGGTGAGGTACTTTTGGTTGCTGACTGAAGGCTTAGCTGCGGAGGCGAATCTGTTTTCTTGATTTCCATCTTGATAAGTTAAACTAGGCCTGTTAGTTCCATAGTATAATTCAATAATTAATAATTTTCACTTTATATTCAATCTCAATTTTTTGGCTTGTTTGACGGAGCCGGTAATATAAACATACAATACAATAATTCAAATAGCACGCACCATATATTTAAACCATAAGCTTACAAAGTTGATTTACTGTTCGCTATGTGTTCAAATGTGATAATTGATCTTTTTCTTTGAGTAAGAATTCAGAGAAATTCAGTAAAACAGCTTAATAGATACATTTTGAATAGTTCGAAGTTCGCACTAACAATACGACTGATTTATTTATAATGTTTGAATTTTTTTACTGTTTAAACATTGTAAATTTTTATTTCTTTCACAAGCCAAGGAATCCTACCGTTCCACCGCACCCATATCTTAGAATGAGTCAATATTCTGTGGCTGTTGACCCGTTTGTGAAATGTTTTGAGACAAAAACATGTTGTTGTAGACGTGCACTGGTTGTGTAAGTTTTTAATTTGTTTAATGCGGAGCTACCTCGTATTATACAATAATTATATAATTGAAAATATTTTAAATACAACGCTTAGTGGGGTTTTCCATATACCTTAACCATTTTGAACATAGCATTCGGTAAACATGTTTTTTTGCTCTGAACTAATTGGGTCATTTCCATTTGTATGCTTTAATTATTAAAGTACCTCAGCGAGAGATTTTACATCGTAATAATAAAAATAACTGAAAAAGCAGACGTATTTATATGACGTGAACACAACATTAGAAGTAAGTTCGTGTTCTCGAAAATAACATGGTTAAAACAATAAAGTAAAAGTTAGCAAACAAGTCTACATATTTTTCTATTTTCTCCTTCTTTCCAATTTCGTATTAAAATTCCTGGAAACCTGATATTTAAACATATTTTATAGTTAAAACCACGAGTACACGTTACGCTGATTTATATAATAAATATATAAATTACGAAAGTAGAACTCCAGACGAAGGAGGGAACCCGGTTCATAAGCTGTCCAACTAGGAACCAAAGGTACCTCATTTTTGTATTAAAAACAACTTACATAAAGCTCTTTACTAATTAATTCACGTGCCTGACACAAAAACTTACTAGCTCGAAGAAGCTAGCGTTTAACAACCATATTGCAGTATTCGACATAACGACGAATATATAACACAATCCTCTGTTTTAAAAGCAGACTTGACAAGCAAGCAGAAAAAGAAAAAGTCTAACTAATAGATCCTTAAAAACATTTAAATTACTGAAGTAACGAACCCGGTGTACCACACTTTTTCGTGTTTTTATTGTTAAATCTGCATTTACTGGAGCTAAAATACAATCAGGTTATTTTTATCTGCCTTTGTCTTTGGTATTAGATTTTGAACTATTCCAAATAATTATTTCCAAGGTGGACTTTGACGTAACGTGCTTTTATTTATTTTAAAAAGCCTCGCTGCAAGTTTGTTCGAAGCCGGCATGTAACCGAGTAATCTTTCGAATTTAAAATTATTACTTGTTTACCAAAACCCAGCTCAAGAGATCACATTCGATTTCACAGCCGGATCTTCTAGCCACTTAAGAAAGTTTTTTTTGACATCTTTCACCTTTATTAAAATATTCGATTTAGGTACAAATCTAATGTTAAGTTATAAAAATCCAGATTAGCATTTAAATGTTGCAGAAACATATTTTTGGCCATCATCCTAAAATAAAATTGGGCGTTGTGGTACTAAAATATATACAAGCTTACAAATAGATATGACCTAATTTATTCAGTAAAAAACAAACATGTTTATCAACACCGTGCACAAACCACTCAAGGCACGTGGCTGACCAACTAAGCGTGTTAACTAAATTGTCTTCATATATTTTCAGTTATATACTTATTGTTATGTACCAGGTAGCTTGCAATTAGACAAATTAAAATATTACACAACCAGTGTACGTCTACAACAACATATTTTTGTGTCGTAACATTCCACGGATGGGTGAACAACCAAAGGATATTGAGACATTCCATAGTATGAGTGTGATGGAATAAGACCCATGCTTTTGTAAGAAACAACGAATTCACAACAATTAAACAGTTTCACTTATTTTCAACATTAAAAATCCGACTTGACGAATTTTACCATATTCCCAGCCACAATTACTTGTAGTGTTAACTTTTGTTTAGGATTTTAGTTTATCCCGATTTACAAAAGTATGGACATAGGACAACGCGAACAATCCCAAAACCTAAAACAGCTGCTCTTCACCAAAATAGCTAAATTGAATTTATGTAATTTACATGACAACATCTACTTATCAGCTCTTGTGTTGTGATGACAAGGTATGTGTGTTTGCTCAAACGGTAGACATGTGGTGATGTGATTGTGTTAGTGACTTTGTGTAACTTTCCATGTGCTTTGAATACTATGCGAATAGTAGTGCAAAAACTAACCGCATAGAAATATGTCCAATGGACTAATACGCAAAAACTTAATTTTCAGTAAGTCTATTTTATAAACAGCAATAAATATTGTCAGTGCTTTAAATTACTGCAAATAATTAGAACTGCAAAGGTTTTAATCAATTTCAACCTTAATTATGAAATATAAAGATTGTTTCCGACAGTTAAGCAGTTTTTTGTTTTCTTAGCTTTTTAAGTGCAGTAGTCAATTTGGGTGAAACAATTTCAAATAAGGCAATAACAATCGGAAACAATACTTAATTGTTGTAAAAATATAATATTTGCCTATTATAATGATAAAAATGGACGTTTTGCCACTTAAATTATTACATGCTTACAAATGGAGATGCCCCAATTAATTCAGTACAAAATACAAAAAAAATGAATTTACCAACTTCATCAACAAAATATATAAGGTACATGGAAGACCAACTTAGTGTGTTTAATAAATTGGTTTTATATCTGTTGAGTTATATATGTAATGAAATTCACCAGGTTGTTTGGCATTAGCAAATTAAAAACTTACACAACCTGTGCACGTCTACAACAATATGTTTTTGTCTCAAAACATTCCACGGATTGGTCGAAAAACCAAAGGATAGTAACGCATTAAGAAATAACGTTGTGAAGGAATGAGACACTTACAGCTCGTGAAAAAAATCACAGTTAAAAAGTTAATATATTTTCAAGATGACCGATTTCAGCATAATATAATACATGTTGTAAAAGTGAACTTTGTACCATTCCAAATGTATCTATTTTGCATAGTTTTTAGTCTGTTACATGTTCACGCACGTGTAACTGTCCCAAACTAAACAACCAGTACAAGAGGCAATTATTTTGTCCATGTCACATCTTTGGATAATATGGATTCCACTAATTTCCTCATTGTGCTCACTTTACTCGCATAAATAATGTGACGCCAATAAATGTTAGCATGCTAGAAGTAAACATTGACATTCAGAGACAACTTTGTTTCTACCGATTAGCAAACCTAAGCCAACAGCTTATTTTAACTAATTCGAATTATATACTTGTGTTCACACACTAGGTAAACAAGTTCAAAACTTCACACACCATACATGGTTCGGATGAAAAAAAATCATTCAGCTTGAAAAGCAAATCAAGACATTGCCAAATTCAAACAACTATAGCAAATAATTATTAAGTATTAAAAAGAAAACTTGACATGTTTCGGGAAAACATTTTGTTTGGATTATTGGAAATGTATTTGTTAAGCATAGTTTTCAGTCTGTTACATGTTAGGGCACATGCTCTTGGCCCAAACGAAACGGTTGAAATAGACGCCCAGTTTTTCATAAACGTCACATACTTGGATAACTTAGATCCCGATAATTTTCAGCAAACATTTCGATACTACGCTGACTTCAGTGAACTCAATACATACGAACCCAACCGTGAAGATTTATTCCAAGCTCTTTTTCAACAATACAAAGAAAACTTTGTGAGCTCGAAACATGTTTCTATTACAAATTTAAATACAGTTTTAAAAATGTTTGAAGCTGAAAGGTGCCTTATTGTTGCGAATAATTTTCAGGGAACTGACTTGAGCTTACCAGGTTATACGCCAATTGTGCTAAGGAAATTTGGCTTCGCCTTGCTTACTCATTCTTTAGGAATTTCCAAAGAAACGTTGCTCATGGATATAATCCAAGAAACAACCAAATTACAATTACCTTGAAAACGGAACTTTTAGATTTCCTAATAATAGATACCTTTTACAACCATGCCACTTGTCTCAAATTTTTAATGCAATTGATACAGGCGAAAGATATAACAATGGGTTTTGTATTTATTCGGATAAATATGAGTTCGTTCGGACATCAAAACCCTGGCAGTGTCAAATCCAAGTGGACTTGTTCATGCCAAATCATGCACTGCTTACAGGAATTATTACCAGTATATTTCATTCCTCAGGGTACAGAAAATATAAGTCTCCCCCAAGTGTCGTGCCGCCTATAAATATTTTTGTCAGCTCTGACGAAACATTCTTTTACAAATTACATAACCTACCCGATTGGATTAGTAGAAAGAAAAAATATTTCATGGATTACAGATATTGGGGCCCATTTGTTGATTCTGATTATGAAATGGTCACCGAAATACTGTTGAAAGCGTCTACGGCATGTAGTCATAAACATCTGCTTGGGTCTCACTGCCAGTTGGATGGAGTACGTGCTCTGGTGCCATGTCCACATTGTTTAAATTTTTGGAGTGCAGTGACAATAGAATTGGAAACAATGACATTACATTCAATTGCAAAAATTAGCAACGAAAACCCACGCACATTGGAATTTTTTGAAGCCAGGGGAAGTCATATCTGTGAAAAAGTTCCTGATTACTTCGAAACTTTAACAGAAACCACCAACAGCTTTCAATTCGCTCAGCTTATTACACCTAAATTAGCTAGTAATATCGATGATGACATGCAAAATCAGTTAGCCTTTGTTTTTGCATCGGTTATAAAAGACATTTTAGGAAACGTTTCCAGTGTGCATGGTATAAAAAATCCATTTGAGTATATAGTCTGGATGTTTTGTGATGCGACATTTAAACCCAATGCTCTCGTACAAATCACAAATAACCTGAGTCCGCTTAGCTTTATTACATGTAACAACCAAGGATATAACTCATTTCCATTTGGAAAGTTTTCGACAAATACATCTGGAATTTCTGATGCCTTGAGGTTTTCGTTCTTTTGCTCGGTTTTATGGTGTTGTCTCGAGAAAATATATTGAAAAGTCAACAAAAATGTGCGCATAAGCTCATTTTTTTGATAAAAGTTTTTGTAGAACAGGGAGATCCGTTTCCCACCAGCATTAACATGTCCCCTAAGTATCGAATTATGATTGGTGGAACACATATGGCTGGTGTGGTACTGAGTAATGCTTATAAAAGCACAAATGTCTACAACATCGTAAAACCTAAACAACTGGTTCCTTATCGCTACACCGAAGAACTCTTTCGTGACAATTTTACACTTTACAGTAGAGTAGGAAGATTATTATATATCATCATATTTGATGATAATTGGGTCGAAGATCTACAAAACATTCATGTGGTAAAAAGTGACCCGGACACAATCAACATCAAACCGGTAAATGAAAACCTAGGATTTCCAAGGGTAGACGGCTATACAGATGCAACTATGTATGCCTTGGGTGACTATGCCAATAAAAACCTGATTAGCACTAAACAACACGATCAAATAAGTAAAAACAAAACATTGGAGACACTTTTAGCAGCTATTGTACATCCCAAGTTTGCACAACTTATTTTGCAACCATTAAAAAGCTTTAGTGCACTGATAAACATTGGACATGATCCATTTTTTCAAGACAAAAATGAAGGGACGCAATAATAGAGTCGACTTCTTCTTAGTATACCTTCATCTTAATTGATTATATGGAGACGAAATTTGTTAGTCGAACTTTTTTTTATTGTCGAATTGTACATAATCGACTGCTTTATTGTTGACTTTTTTAGTCGACCTTTAGCAGTCGAACATGCAATCTGTTGAACTTTTTTAGTCGATCAGAAACAAATATACTTCGTACAGATGAGAGTGTTGGGTTGTGTTTTGTAAAGTTAGGTTCGGTTTAGTACAGATGGGAGTGTTGGGTTGTGTTTAGTTAGGTTAAGATAGGTTTAGTACTCATGGGAGTGTTTAGTTAGGTTAGGTTCGGTTTAGTACTGACGGGAGTGTTGAGTTTAGTTTCGTAAAGTTAGGTTCGATTAGGCTTAATACTGCCGAAAAAATGAAATTCGACTATTTCCGACTAAATTCGACTAGTAAAAGTCTACAAAATGAATGTCGACTAAATTGATTTCTTCTAAAAAAGTTCTACTAAACCGATTTCGTTACTAAAATTTCGACAATAATTTTTAGGTCGACTAACAAATTTCTACAAATAAAATTCTTCTAATATAGTTATACACTAAGACCTATTCGACTCTATTATACCGACCCAAAATGAATCGTATTTACGAGCATCAGAAAGTTATCAAACGAGATGGAAAAATGCGTTTAAGGAAAACTATTTTGACAATCAGGCAAAGTTGATATTTGACGAGTTTAAAGACTGCCCAGAAAGATCGTCTTGGTTGCTACCTCGCTATCTTACTAAATACTACGCCAAGCTTCTTTTTAATCGAGGTTCTTATTCTAACATTGGTCAAGAGTCGTTTGCTACGCAAGCAATAAGAATAAAGGTGACTGGGAATACCCCTCTCAATGTTATTAGACGTGCTTTGATTTCCCCACAGTCAGGAATCATTGAATGGTTACAAAGCATAATTGGTTTTACTTTCGAACGTATAGAATACCCAGCAAAGCCAACAGAAAATCCCACTATGAAAGGAAATATATTGGTAGTTTTCGCTATCGGACTTTCAGGATTAGGGTTGTCCCTACTCGTTTATATTATTGAGATACATGAAGCTATTTTGTACCGCATATTTAAAATTTATTACTATATTTTGAGTTTATTTCGACGCTGTTCACGTCTTGTAAAATGCTTCACCAGATCAAACAAGGTTTATATTTCTTCACAACCACTTAAAATTCTGAACCAGCTTCCGAAATAAATAGATCAATCAATTGTTAGCGACCAATCTAATGAATTTACACAATTTGGTTGTATTTTAAACTGTTTGATCATATAAAGAAAAAAATCATCAGCTAATATTTGCATCAACTTTTACTATTGTGGCTCTCAAAGGTTTAATTTTTCATTTGTTTGTTATGACAATAAATGTATGGGTGTGAAAACGGACGCTTAGACAGTCTGTATCCAGATGGTTATTTAACTCGGCTAAAAATATATTCAGCAGGCCAACGGTTTCCACGTCCGTTTTGCAAGAACACAAAGGTGTTTAATTTTCGTCGTTGTTGCAGAACAAAGAATACAATAATGAAAAACAGATTCCCAATAATTGGTTGTTTACGTGATATGGTTGAGTAAGTCAAAAGATTTTGGTTAAATGTTAAACAAAGGAAATCTGGTGAGGTTCTTTTGGTTGCTGGCTGGAAAGCCAAGCTGTGGATGCCAATTTGTTGCCTTAATTTTCGTCTTGATAAGTTAAACCAGGCCTGTTAACTATATGGTGCTATTAAATAATTAATAATTTTCACTTTAAAGTCAATCGCATTTTTTAGGCTTGGTGGATGGAATTGGTAATTTAAACATACAATACAATAATCGTACTAGTACGCCTAGTGTTTCGTTCCGATCCGATCCGATGGGAAAATTCCGATGCCGATCCGATTCCGACCAGAATCTGTGTTTCCAATTTCCGATACAGATGTTCATTTTCTAGTTTTCCGATATATCGGAAAATATCGGATTTGA
>JAQFZG010002591.1:0-16037 GCA_034695465.1 Entomobrya nicoleti
AATATTTTGATTTAGAACATCTCAATTAGAATATTTTCATTTATATTTGTTCGGTTTAGAACACCTTTATGTCACCCTACTGTATTACCATTTATATTCAACAAAACAATGTACCATGGGATCATGCATTTTTACATTCCTAGCTTTATCCAAAACACACCAAGTTACGAATTGATCTGTATGGTAGGATATGGTATAACATTATTCATCCCATTTCTTGACAACCAACAAATACTTCTTATGCCAACAAGCATGCCGGTCATTCTTTCGAAGTGTGAAAATGTTTTAAATGAACACTAGCAGAAAGTTTTTTTAGAAGCTCTTCATCTTGACGGCCGTTCGTATATGGTTTGAGAACCTTTCATATAATTTTTCAGACTGTGACTCTTGCTGTTAATTTGGAAAATGTTATCACGACATTCTCATGCCTGAAGCTTTACAACGAGTTACCAGTGACTTTTGTTGTCATGTTATTTTGTATTGATGTTATTGTTCTTAATAATAATGTTGTTTCAAGCATTTACATTGTTTTTTTCTTAAGATTTTGTGACGCTTTATTCGCTGTGGAAAAACAAGTTAAAACGAAGCATATATCACATGATTTTAAGGCCATATATTCCTAATAGGGTGAAAACGGGCACATTGTTCAAATTGAAATATTTCACGATATTAAACAGTCATGCAATATGTAGATATTACTGTGACATACTATCCTTTAGAAAAAATCTGTAACTTTTTTTAACTGTAGCATAATATCACAAGTTGGGTACAGACATTTCAGCATATATATTGGCTATCATAAATACAATCAAACTTTCAATTCCTTGAAATTAATTAAACACTAGGTAAAGTTTTAAAGTTCATTGTATGATCATTCATTTAAACAAGTACGTATTAATTTTGTCAATCGATGGAAATAAATTTAAACACATTTCTATCATTTTAAACCTATCATAAGAAACTAAAGCTCGTGATTGAACTAACAATCAGAGAGACTGTAATGCTCCACAGCTTAGTAATGCTCAAGCCTCTGCCTGAAATTACTACACAAATTGATAGTTGAAAACTAAAAAAAAAATTATTTGATCAAATGCTGCGTTGATTCTTTTTATCTAAAAAGTTGTGACACATTTAGTGGAACAAATGTATTTACTAGTAAGGTATAATAAACAAAAGTATTTTGATGAAACATTTAATTATGTCCACGAAATAATATACTTAACGTTTGAAAGAGTGCCTAGAAAACTTCACTTTGATTTAAGTTAGTATTCAGTCATAGAATCATAGCAACATTTTAATTACTTAAAAAATTAAACCATACATTTACTGGACTAAAATATTGATGCAATATTTCTTCTCTGAAGTACAAATTTTGGCTCCTTCTTTGTACACACTGCTCACTTACACATATGAGAAATAGCATACACATTAGGAAAATAAGCATTTCGCTTTTAATTTTATTTATTGTATTCACAAATTTAACCAATCTGATCGATCCATAAATTATAATTGTTCGAGGAAACCTTAGATGTCGCTTAATTAAATTTAGTAGAACGTTTATTACTAAAAAGTAAAGTACCCAAGAACATATTTTGTCATTTATCTTTGCAAGCGAGGGACTCGATTAAAAAAAATAATCACATTTGTCGAAGCCATTAAACACTGACTAGAATTTAATTTAACAAAAACAGGCTGAAAAACAATTAAATAAATTTTCCTGCTGTTGTTTACAATTTCTTCGCTCGAAAAAATGTATATCAAACCAAAAAATATATAAGTAAATTTTCAAACAAGATGTTTGCTTTATCAATATATTTTGTGTTAGGGGGGATCATGGAGCTACAAAATAATTAAATTTAGTAAAAATTTCTGCAGAGGTCGAAACAAGGAGTTTGTTTACGTTTGCCATCATTTCACTCCAAAAATACCAAAACTCCAATTCCAAAAAGAAACTCCAAAAAAATACCAAAATTATCACCTTCCTCGTTTAATTAGCAGTCGTCCTATCGTTGCTTTAATTACAATGAATGCATATTTTAAAACATCATCTGATATGTTTACGAAAAACCAAAATAATTAGTTTTTTACCCTAAGTTTAGCTTAGCTTTCTAGAGAATAATCTACAACGGCATTCATTGCGTCAACATAAAAACTCAAGACATTTCGAAACTTCACACAATCAAATATGTGGGCAGCATTTCTTAAAATATTTCAACTCCTTGAAAAACTACAGCCCCAGCGAATTTATTACGATCCCCAGAAAGGTAGATTTGTCGAAAATTATAAGTTCTCCAAAAGATACTGGTACATAAACTGACAAGTAGTACAGGCTATGACAGTAGCTGGTCTCCGGATGCTCAACTATTTACGGTCCGAACCGGGGAAAAGTGGAATCACATTTGTGGACTTTGTACTTGACTTGCTACTTTGGGCAATCACGCTTTGCCAGTCATGCTGCTGCTGGAGCTTTTACAGAAAACGACACTGTATTTGTTTCGTTCTGAACCACTATCTGGCACAAAAGAATTTAAAAGGTACAAACTATTAACTATCTTGCACAGTTTTGAAATTTCAGACTGTTTTAACATTTATTTCTGAAATAATATGGAAGAAAAGCTGGATATTGTTACTGGTTTGCTGTACTCTCTGGTTGGAATTTGCCTTACATTTCCAGTGGCATTGGGAGTTTTACCCTATCTATTCAATAACACAACAATCCATGTCATTGCGCGATTTTGGATTCCAAACATAATTATAGGAACTCCAACCGGAGAACTAATCTACAATGTTTGGTATTATGTGTCCCATGGATTCTTTGGTATGATATCGATTCTAGTTACGCTAACAAGCATGCTTGTGTTACTATTTGAATCGGGAAAAAGTCTTAAACCATCGATTCCACAAAAGATCGTTAAAAGCATACCAAAACCAGACAACCCATATCATGGGCTGAATTTTTCAAGCGCCGTTCAAGTTTACCGACAGGCATTTGTAAGTTGGGAATGCTTCTTGCAGTTTGGTTTCATTCTATATCCATGTCTATTTTTTGTAGCTTATTTGGTCAATGTGGTTACCACGTTTTCTTGTCTCAAGCTTTACAATCAGTTGCCAGTATCTATGGTTGTTATGCTATTTTTTATTGATGTGGCTGTGTTGGCTAATACTGTTGTCTTCCATACATTTGCGTTAGTAATTTGTAACGATTTTGAGAAGTTTTGTCAGTTTTGGAAAATGTAGTTACGGGGAAGGAGAAGCCGCATGATTTTAAGGTCATGTTTTAAGATAAGGGCTAAGATTGGAAGCTTTTTCAATTTGGGATCTTGTACAATTTTGTCAACGATTATGCAAATTGTAGATATGACGGTTACTTTGCTGCTAGCTGGATAGCCATATTAAAACTAATCTAACTTTTTAAATTTTTAAAAATAATTATTTGTGTTTATATCGATTTAGTAGTTGAAAATGGAGATATAACTATACAGGATACAATTTGGCAAGGATACTATTTATTTAGCTTTAGACAGTTTATGGGTAAGTTAAATAAGAATATATTGGTTAAACTACCTCACTGAAATATTCTTCTTGATAATATATTGGTCATGTTGAAGTTTACTTTCAGAAATTTACAGAAAATCTTATTTTTAATTCAACATTGAATGTTGATTGGTTTGCCTGGTCTTTTAAATTATTTAAATATTAAAATCCAATTATTATTTCATTTACTGGTCAGTTTCCCCCAATATTGTAGTCGAATTTCCATTGGTTGAATAATATGAAGTTAAATTTGAGTTGTAATATATTCCAAAGTAACAAATGTCCATGAAAAGTATCATATAATTTTTGTAATATTGTGTAAACACTTTATACTTGTAAAGTGAAGGTAAATTTGGGAGTGACTTAGCTTTAAAAAAATGTTTGCGTCTTTGCCTTTTGTCGGCAATTTACAAGTTATTATTTGCAACTTAAAAACGTTTGTTTTCCTTTATAAATATAAGAATGAGAATGCAGAATTTATTAAAATATGGTAGCAATAGACGCAAATTTTTACTATAACTACTAGCCAAAATAAAGTTCACATTCACGACATACTTAATTAATTATCATTCTATTTTGCATTAAGTGTGACTACTTTAAAAGTAATAGGTTCACTGTTATAGTATTAGAAACATCAATAAACTCCAGTGGTGTTAACCTATCAGCAAATTTTATAGAACCAAAGTATACCTTTAAACAATTACACGAATAATAAAACTGCTGTCGTAACCTTTTATCTGACCTTCGATCTCTTACAAATAATCCATTCCTTCGCTGTAAATTTTTAATAACTTTTGCCGAAATCTCATGAACTCTGGCAAACAAGCCAAAAACTCCTACTTTTACCATAACAGCTCCAAATAATGCAAACAGTAAAAATGTAATTGAAAACATATGACTCATACTCCATGTAAGTCGCGTAAGTCCAGAGACACTAACTGCGTGCAAAACAACAACAAAAAACGCCGTAACACTATTAATCCTCCATTTCTGAATTTCATTCATAAAAACCGCCAACATTTGAATCTGTCTAAAGTAGTTGGCTGTAGAACTTTTAAATATTTTGTCAACTTGACACAATTTCTCAAAATTTACTAAATACTTATGAAACCCTATGACACCAAAAACTACTAAAGCTCCAATAAATGGAGGTACACTTAAAACAAATGACATATTCCACTGATTAATTAAAAAGATTGCAAGTTTAAATATAAACCTAAATATAACACCACACCCAGAATAATTTGTGCTGTCATCCTTAAATTTTTCACATTCGTTAATTAGCCAATATCCAATCAAGGATGGTTTACATGGATTATACCAATGAATTCCATAAACCAGAAATATTGGAGATCCCAAACTGTATAGGGGCAACATGTAGCAAAACAATGTCGTATATTTTTCCAATGGAGATAATCTAAAACGTTTGATTTTCCCATTTGCGTCTAAACTCAAGTGACCGTTGACATAGGATACTAAAAGAGGTACGGTTTGTATCAAAGCAAACACAAAAATCCAACAATATACCAAAATAAAAAGAATTGATGTTGCAAGAAGTAAATCAAAATAGACAAACTCTTTGTGAGATTTGGATGTTGGTAGTGACTGTGTATAACTGAACATACACTGTATTACCATAATAAATGTTAAAACAGCTGATATCACTAGTTTTAAATTAAGAGTTTTACTTAGCTTGAGTTTAATTAGTGTAAATTTATTTCGGGTATCTTTTAAAATCAGGGGAATTCCTATTTTGTTCGCTAACTTTACTGTATACTTAAAATAACAAATGTGATCCAGAAAAACCATTTTAAGACTGCGCCACACTGTTAAAATAGCTCACTGATATGGACATGTATCAAGTTACCAATGTTATGGTAAACTTGGCCTATTTCTAGACACGTTTCAATTCGTAATGCATTTTTTTGGTATGTAATATTTACGTATCATTATAATAATTGCAAATAATTATAATAATAAACATAAAAAACTAAGCTTTAATCTGAAAAAAATTGGGTTCGGCTTAGAAAAATACTTTTTTACACAGAACCCTATAGTATTCGAATAATAATGATCTAATTATATTGATACCTTAGAAGCCACGTGTATTTTTAATTAAAGCAGATTAAATAGTCTACTGCGTGGTTGGTATTAATATAACTTTGCAAAATTGTAAGCATAACAATTATAAGTTATTAAATGTGCGACTTTAGCCAAATGGAACTGTTTTTCCACATTGAAAGGTTTAACTAAACGTATTATTCGGTTTGATCAATATTGTTGTTTATTATAAAATTATTCAAGATGCTTATCCAAACCATTTCAGGTACGAGTATTTATAATTATTTTTCCAGTTCTTGGTCTATTATGTTATCCCTGAAAACACAAATGTGATGCTTAATATGTAGTATGTGACCATCATGTAAAATAATTTAGACAACAATTTATCTGTTTCAATAACAGGACATGATTATGTAGCTTTGTTCTATGATTTATACATTTGTGGGCTTCGTTGTAAACATTTTATTTATTATATATCTAACCAGTTGTAATTTTGTACTCGTGGCTGATATAACATGTTTAAATACCATGAACTATAAGCATACTTATTTATGGCATGGTATTTTATTATGGCAAAGCGAGGAGCTCACGTAATCTGACCGTATTGATTTTATGTGCTTTTATCGTAGGGAATATTAAACATAGTAAGCGAACTTATTCCAAAATTACTTTAGTATAACCACAGTATTTTCAGAGGAGCATTTGTCCGAATTAAAATTCCAATATTGATAGCGGGACAATCCCAAATGCAAAAGCATAAAGTTTATTATGCTTAAACGACTAATTTTGGTTAGCTTGTTAAGTTAAAAGGGTCCTCCCTTTTTTATATCAATTTTTGGTTTGTGAAATTGTTTTGTCGATATTCGAGTGTCTTAAATATATTCCATGATTTAATTACTAGTGTTTTCTAAATACATCTTAAAATTTGTCAACGTGTTCCGATTTGCGGTATAATATTATTCAACATTACTATAAAATAGTTACTCCAATATGTTTGCGTTTTATAATTGGATAGTTTATTTTTCTTCGTAGTATACTTAAGCAATACCTGTATAAATAAAATTGGTAAGTTTCCGCATTCAAGTTACAGAAGCAAGGTGTAAGTTTGCTTTTCTTTACCTTGTTACAAAATGGGATATAATGGGTAATTATTAGCTTCTTGTATTGTGTCCAGGTTTTTATTTTGAAAGCAAATCTTCAAATCAATATTCCAAATAATAATTTATTTATACTTTCAATTAGTTTATGTGTGGATAATACATATATTGGTCTATTTATACATCGTGCAAAATTTCCTATTATTTTGAGTAAAAAATAATAGGCCGTAAAAATAAAGGACACTCTTATTCACTAATTTTCAAGCATGGTAGCTCGCTTAATACATTTGTGTTTCGCTATTTCACATATTTGCAAAAATAGGTTTTTTTGTACATTAAAAATTTAAATAATAATAATCATTATTAAATAATAAATTTATTTTACTAACAAGAAATTTACAGTTAGTGTATTTGATATATCGATAAACTTCAATGGAGTTGTTCGTTCAACGAAATTAATTGATCCAAATCGAATATTAATACATGTGCAAGATCGATAAAATACTTGCTTTAATTTCCTCTCAGACCATCTTTCCCTAACCTTCAGTCCACCACTTTTACGCAAAGTTCCTAACATAAAATTCGAATATGTATTGACACCTGCATATAATCCAAACACACCAACTTTTACTACCACACTTGCACCAAGTGCATAAAGAAAAAATATAATTGGAAATAAGTTATGCATATCCCATCGCATTCTCGTAAGAGCTGTTACACAAATGGCGTAAAGAGTCACCACAAATATTGCCGTCACCGTGTTAACATTCCACTGTTGAATTTCATTCGTGTACGTTGTAAGCACTTGAATTGTTCTGTAAAGTCGGACAGCTTTTTGAAACGAATATTTATTTAGAGAACATAACTTAGCAAAATAATACACATATTTGGAAATACTTAGTGTACCTAAAACAACTATATTTCCAACGATTGGAGGCATCGTCATAACGAATGCTACAACATAATGGTTTATTAGAAAAAGTGTAAATTTCAAAACGAAATACAAAATAGTTATTACAGCTGAAGTAGAGTTTCGGTTTTGGGAAGAGCATTCCCAGAGGACATAATAACCTGCTAGAGATGCTGTGCATGGGTTAAACCAATGTATTCCATAAACTAGAAGATAAGGTGCCAGTATACAGTACAAAGTGAGCAAATAAGTAAATGTTATGGTAATTCGTTCCAAAAACGATAACTTTGGCCGCCGCACATTTTTGATTTTTTCACAATATTCACATAAAGCTAGATGTCCATTAAAAACTATTGCTAAACAGTTTGCTTTACGATTGACAGCAATAACAAAAGATAAACAGTAAATTATTACAAATATAATTGCAAAGGAAAGAAGATCGTAGAAGTATGACGTGTCGTTTTTGGAATTTACGGTTTTACTATTTTGCTTATCAATACATTGTAAAATCATAACAAGTATGACAACTAATGAGATCAACACACTTATTTTTAACTTCTTTATCAGGTCATTCCGTTTTTTGTAAAGTTTGAGCCTACCCGATTTTTGATCCCAGTGTAGCGGAATGCCGATTTTGGAAATTTTTGATAGAGTGAATTTAAAATGGCAAATGTGATCCGAAACTAACATTTTGATAGATTTTCACTTTTAGATTTAGCTCTAAAATTAAAATAACTCTTCGTGTTTCCTTTGGAAAAAACAAACTGAAAGAAATATTTTAGAGTTTTGACAAAATGAACAAGAATAGCCATGAAATTGTTTTTTTATAAATTCATGCGTCTTAAGTTTAGTAACAAGTGATGGGTTGTACCTTTTGATGAAAATTAATAACAGAGTAATTTCTACTACACATCTTCCGTATTTGGGTAATATTTAAGGAGTGGACATGTTTTGTAAAAGCTTATCAAGATTTGATAACTTGTACAACCAACAGAAATATTGCGTGGCAGGGAAAATTATGGTTTTCAGAAACGGAAAAATTGATTGGCAATCCCAAAGCTGCTCATTTAATAATACTATTTTTTGGAAAATACTAGTCTTATGCATAGAAATAATCGCAACAATTTTCCAAAATTGTTAATGTGAGTTACATGATTGTTTTTAATAGCTTTTGGCTTTCTACAAAACAGTCACATTAAATATTCTAGCC
The DNA here is from genome assembly GCA_034695465.1 of Entomobrya nicoleti. Classification (NCBI taxonomy): domain Eukaryota; kingdom Metazoa; phylum Arthropoda; class Collembola; order Entomobryomorpha; family Entomobryidae; genus Entomobrya; species Entomobrya nicoleti. The sequence goes on from JAQFZG010002591.1 coordinate 8,813, forward strand.
AGCTTCGTAAACAAGTGACGTCAGCAGAGGTTTGGAGTCGGAGCTAAAAAACGCAAAGTTGTTGTTCTGCTAGTTAACAAGTTATAGCAAATGTATTATGAAAACAAGCAGAGCTCAACGTGATCACTCAACGAATAAAAACGTGATCACTTTATATGGCAACTAATTATACAAAATGTCGTGTTATTCAAAATTCATGTTACAATTTTGATTAACAAGTAAAAGCAACTGTTATTTACATCGTTTTATCGTTTTATAAACCTGTTTTGATTATAGGGAGTACCATGTAACTTTTATTTATATTTATAACAGGGAGCTAGACAAATTGATGTAAGACTTGACATTTGTTTTCTTAAAGCAATCATATTATACTCAGTGTATTTAATCTATTTGTTTGTTGTTTTTAATTACGTACTACGACTTGTTTTCGAAGTCGCTGTACATGTAACAAATGTATATTACTACACAAAAACATGTAAAACATTTAAAAAATACTACGACAATGTTGATTATGGTATTTGGATTAGATAATTTAAAATATAATTATGTTTGTATAAAACAGTAATTTAAAATTTAGGACATAATGAATGTATCATGTTTTGCGAAAGAATAAAACCAGTTAAAATTCAAGTAAACATTTTAAGCGAAATTGACTTTATTATCTTTACAAACTGCGCGAGATGCATTTTAATATTTATATGGAAATAAGATTAATATATGTTTTACTTATTGAACATTTAAATATAAGGTTTAAAACACTGTTATTGCATTTTTAAATGCTAAGAAGTAAATTACTAACTTACATTATTTTACCAAAAGCAAATTAACTGTTAATGTATTCGATATATCAATAAATTTAAGTGGTGTCAATCTATCCACATAATTAATCGACCCAAACCTCACCTTAATATTATTACAAGACTTAAAGAAACAAACGCTCATTTTCTTGTTCGACATACTTCCTCTAACAAATCTACCATAACGTTTACTTAACAGTTGAATCGTTTCCTCTGAATTTAAATTAACATTGCCAAATAACCCAAACACACCAATCTTAACTATAACAGATGTAATTAAAGCATAAATAAAAAATATAACTGAAACTAAATTCTTTGCATTCCAACTCTGTCTAGTTAAAGCAGCTAAGCTAACTGCTTGTAAAGCCACTACAAATACAGCAGTTATACTGTTTATGCTCCATTGCTGTAATTCGTTCATAAATATAGCAAGCACTTGTATATTTCTGTAAAATCTTACATGTACTGAATTATGCAAAGTCGTTTTTAAGCACATAAGCTTAAACCTATTAATATACTGTGAAAATCCCAATGCTCCAAGTACCACAATGTTTCCAACAAATGGTGGTATATGCATTACAAACCACCAAGTCCAATGATTTAACAGAAATACAGAAATTTTGACTAAAATGTTAAGATATCCCAAATCCCAGAAACCACATTCGTTTAATAGCCAGTATCCCGCTAAACTACTTTTGCAAGGAGTATAGTGTACACCGTAAACAACTAAATAAGGTGTTATTAAGCAAATTGGGGTAAGTATGTAAGAAAATAAAAGTGACAACTTTTCCAACATCGAAAGATGTATGGTATCCTTACTACCTTCATGTTTAATGAAAGCGTCCTTCAATTTGAGATGTCCGTTTATGTAAATCCGTAATGTGGACAGTTTAGTCAACACGACGTATATGAAGAACCAGCAGTATCCCAAGGTAAATATGAATGCCCAGGTTAATAGATTGTTAAAGTAGGAAAATTTGTGAATCGAATTTGTGAGTTGTGGTGCGATAACGGCTTGCACGATTATTGTTGTAATTATGACTGCAGATATGCCCAGGCTGAAATGAATCTTTAAAAAGGAACGAAGAATTTTTTCTGGATTTCGAACAGTTTTTTGATTTGAATCCCAGGACAAAGGTATTCCAATGTGTTGTATGTTATCCAATGTATGTTTGAAGTAGGACAATGGGTCCGAGTATTTTTTGAAAACTTTTCGCCACATTTTGATTTTTTTTGGAGACGATAGAACAAATGCGCAGAAATATAACAGAGAAATTATTTTTTCTCGATTTGTAACTCAACAAGCAACGTAAGACTGTAGACGATGTCTGTAAAAATGTAGAATTGTAGCCACATAACTAATTAAATTTCCATGTATGTTTTGTATAAATACTAATCTTGATGAAAGTTATATGACAATTATTGATATTTCTGTAGTGATTAGTTAATTAACTTGTTTTTCTTCTGCTAGCAAATGCTTTGACATTATTTCAAATGAAAATATGACATGACTTTTGGGGAAATAATTAACATGCCAATAAAAGTGACACAAGTTGGTATATTACGTGACGACTGTTTACAAGCCAAAAACACGTAATATATTTTTACAACTTATGAATATTATTTTACGCTTAAATAAGTAATTAGATCAGGTCACACACGTGTACGATTTTTTTGAATACATATATTTTCTGAAATTAATTAGTTCTTACAAATATGACAAAATATTCAAAGTTGAAGCCAGAGAATTGCTTCCGACATGTGTCGAATATAGGTTGATTTCACAGTCTAAGCTTAGGTGGTAATAGTAAGCTAATTGTATTTGCCAGTCAACTGTCAGATCAAAACGATGCTGGATATATTTATACTTAAATAGCCTGTATTTATTTTGTTTGACCAAAAGTGACTTTTTATAGTAATTATACTAAAAACCTTGACCCAAACGGTCGAACGGTTTTTCGTAGTTAAACGAATAAAAAACGTTTCAGAACTTAATGTGATTTACGAAACCCTCTTAATTCCTCCACCAACATAATTATCTTAATGTATAAAACCAACATTTAGTCTAGCTGTATGTAAATTTCCATAAAAACATTTTACTTAATCAAGCCTATATTTATCGAGTTGTGTACATAAATATGATCAAATACAAATGGTTTACGTACAGTAGCATAAAACTCATATCCATAGTCTTGGAGATACATTGCAGTCAGTGGATAGTCTTTTGATACCTCGAGACTGATTACCTAAAATAACAAAGCCAATTTTAATTAACGACTAAAATTACCTATATAACTTAGCTTAACCATTTAATACATTTACCTTAATTCTCAAAATATCTAATGGAATATTTCGAATTATACTCCATTCTGCCCCTTCGACATCTAAACTGAAGTAATCTATTTCAGTTTTATTTGATGCCAATAAAATCGAATACAGTGGAAAGCATTGAACTTGGAATTGAATAGGAAAGTCTCCTTTTTCTCTTTTGCCGTAAAAGAAGTTTGGATTATTTGACATTGCTGGCCATTCCTTGTGTCTTTGCATCGTTACCTAAAAATACATTCAGTCTTAATTAAAATAACAACACAATTTTACACTTAGGAATTTTTCGAAAATTTAAAATTTACTAACTTTCATTGCATAAGGTTCCGGTGATAAGCACACAGGAGCTATCCATGCTTTCCTATTTTTCTTAAATAGATTTGCTCCATACGTCGGATCGGCCTCGATCAATAAACCTTCCCATCCAAAATAGGTTTCTAATTCAAGTGAATTCGAAAGCCATTCCCCGTCATATGCACCACATTCAATAAAGAACCCACCAGTTTTGTTCTTTAGAATCTTTTGAACAATTTCTGCAACAGGACTAGTCCAAATTTTAGTTTCGAGATTAAGCTGTTTCGCAACTGGAGCTGGCGGTATGAGAACGTGACTTTTGATCAACTTTACTAAATTTATGTTGTTATGGGAACTTTGAAATATGTTATGATACTCTATATAGAGGGTAAATAACAAGCTTTTCCTTGAAATAAAATACAAAATTGTTACGATATAAAGAGTTGCCAATATATATCGTTTGTAATTTTTGATAAACATCATTTTGAAAATGATCATTGAATGAATATTTTTTTTACTCTTTTTTCAATTGACATTGATCAAGGCTATACCAAAATGCAATGAATTGTATTACGCAATAAATTATAACAGTGTCACAACGAGCAATTAACGCCTTACAAGGTTGAATTTACTTTTCCAATTCAATGAAGTGTTGTTGAGTATACGTTACTGTATTTTTTGAGTATGATAAAAACCTTTTTGAATAGAAAAATTACAGTCATCTTATAGTGCAAACAAAAAAAACTAATAATTAAATACCGTTTAATACACTACTTTGATATTCGTATACTTATTCTGGTATTTGATTCGTATTGATTTAAAAAAATGTGCGCAAAATATACTGAATGCTTTACAGTAAAGCATGCAGTCATTATTGTTACAAAACCATTTGTTTAAATATTATATTTGAAGACATGGCTGCATTTAAAGAAAACCGACGTATTTTAATAAAAAGTTTTCAAAACTACAAAACTAATATTATTTTTACAAATAAAGAATTTTGGAACAGATTAGTATAGTATATTTGTGTTGAAATGAAATATATATTATTCTGTGAATTTTCACATTTCCACAAAAGCATAAAACCGTTTGCACGCTTCATAGTGTATATCATTACGCATAATGTTGAATGTAAATATTGGACAGGTGAACTTTAATTACCCTTTTTGTGAACATGCTACACAAAACCACAAATAGAGCTGCTTAAGACCGAAATGCTACTACGTACACATTTAAAATGCGTTTAATTTAATCTAGAAAATTTTGTTGAACGTATCTAATAATTTTGTTTGGCAAATCTAAAAAATGTGATAATTAAATATCTTCATTCATTTTTATATACAAGTAGCATTGTTTGCTCCCAATTTTTTTTTATGTAAAGCGTAAAGCAAAAAGCCTGTATAAGTTTTTATATTATTTTGCATAGTTTTCATTAGAATACTATTTGAAGGGTAAATTTGCTTCTGTAAATATACTATATTTCCTCCATTAGTCTTCAGAACAACAAGGGCATTTGTTTAGCTATATTTATTTTGACTTATGTTTACATCTTCTCACAATTCACTAATGATTGAATTCGTCAGTAAAAGAAAATAACCGTATCAAAATGATATATTTAGTAATGACACAGTTAATATATTGTATGAAAACAGTACAGATTTTTTTTGTCTAGAATTAAAAGTAAGTATAAATTCTTACGTTTTTTTGACCCTTTAACTTTTTTGATTAGGGTTTTACCAGCAACACAGCATTTGTAATATTGTTATTCAAAACAGTAATAAAAATAGTGACCGCATCCTTACTCACTCCAAAGAAATTTCCACAGTATACCTGCAACTCTTTTTGTGCTCTCCATTTGGTTGTATAATAGTATGAGCTTTTTGATCGATCCCATCCAAAGTATTGACTTTTCTTTTTTCTCAATAATTGTTCGCTATTAAGCCTTACACGTAAAGCAATTTTTAAAATGCAATCACACAACACCACACTACAAACAACTATTAGTACACTTCCAAAAATCAAGAATGGATGTAACAGCCCAGCGCAATTAATTGCCAGCCAGGAAAACGCTGTTAGATTAATTTGCTCGCCAACTAAAAGCATTAATAAAAGTTGCGAAATAAGCTCGTTGGTATTACAAGTAAATATTTTACATGCAGTAAAATATTTTTGGAATATAGGTTCCCTACAATTGGTAAGTTTGTTTAAAGTGTATGCATAATTTCTTAAATGACATACAGTAAGTCCAAATACGTATACTCCAACAAATACAAACCGGAAAAGTGCTAAACAAGAACAGAAAAACATGAAAAATGATATTACTGATGCTGACATGTATTGTAACGTTGTCAATTCTACAATGCGAGATCTCTGCCAAAATTCTTGAAATAAAACAAAATATGGATTCAAGCCTAAGAAATGAAGCAGAAATGTTGCCGGAGTAGCAAAAAAGACAATAATTAAAATTAAATAAATCAACAGAAACCCAATAATGTCAACGTCAGACCTTGAAAGCTGTATACCTGTAAATAAAACAATTATTTTATTTGGTTTTCATTTAAAACTACTTTTGTCATTTGAAAATACCGTTTAACTTGAATGCTTACCTAAATTCAAACCATGCTGGATGAAACTACTCATGCGACAAAGTAGTAGCCTGTTTTTTATAAATATTGTCCATGCAATCACGACCCCTAGACTATAAAAGAAAATTATAAGAAGAATGATGATCTGTAGAATATTAATGCTTACTGTAGTCGGAGAATACAATAGTTTTAAAAGCACTAATGATGTTCCTATCCAAAGTGGTAAGATGAAAACGACAAGGAAGATAAATGTGGGTTTGAATATATTTTTACAAGAAAATGGGTATAGGACAAAGGTAAATGTGCCGGTGGTATCAATTTTGATGTCAGCAAATATTTCCGGGATTAAGCCATACGTGCATTTGTAAATGTGATAGGCTTTTATTGCCAAAGGTGTTAATGCAGATTCGATGTCCATTTGGAATTTTATAGGTTGTGTTTTTTGAAAAGTAATAGAAAATTGTTATTGGATTTTTTTAAATCTTCCTTTTTTGTTTGGTTTATATTGGCAAACTGACTGTTTTTTGATGAACAAAAAGTGCGCCTTTTATAACTTTTGATCCTCCACAATCAAAGTTGTTTTTTAACAAAAATTACTTTGTTTTGACTAAATTGCTCTAATCGGTATATTTTAAAATTGTGTTTTCAGCTGTATACATTATAACTTTGGATAATTAACAACGAGAAGAATGTAAAATTCTCATATGTAACTACCGTTTGCGGTGAAAGATGTGGTGTATATGTACGTTGAAGTACGCTTTTGTACGTTCATGTATGTATGTATGTCAGAATCGACAACAAAAAATGCCATTTAAAATGCATGTGACCTTGTGAGCCCTATTTCTCAGATCCCAGGGGGTATTGGGGTCTGAAATGCATTCCATTGTGATTAGCTGTCGATCTTGTATCAGTTTCGACTATAAAAAATTACCATTTAAAATGCATGTGACCTTGGGACCCCTATATCTCGGGTCACAGGGGGTATAGGGGTCCGAAATGCGTTCCATTGTGATTAGCTGTGGATCCTGTATCAGTTTCGACCATAAAAAAAAGATATTTAAAATCCATGTGATCTTGTGACCCCCATATCTCATGCCAAGCTTAGCCCTTGGGTAAGAAATTCAATCTCATAGAAGGTCTTGACCTAAGGTGTCTGTGTACCAAATTTGGTGTGAATCGGTCAAGCATTTTTTGAGAAATCGTGTTGACAGTCAGACAGACAGA
>JAQFZG010002592.1:0-16025 GCA_034695465.1 Entomobrya nicoleti
CTCTCTCTCTAAACTAACTATGCATATATGCATTGTCGGAATCTTGCCCTGTCATCCTCATTTGTGATGATATTTAGTATTCCGTTGTAAATAAAACATCAACTTAGTTGTACGAAATAAAATGAACTTTGCATTTACTCCATCCACAACAATAACGTAGTATCTACATAATATATTAGTCTCAGTCAGCAAACAAAATTTTAATCTATTCTTATTTCCTGCTTTTAACTTCCTCACCTGTGTGGTGATTGACGCCGTGGGCAAGATAAGTAAACTATGTGCTGAGAGAAAGAGAGCGAGAGCGAAAGTCCTCCAAAGAGATGATGATACTTTCTAGTCATGATAATAATAATAATGTTTTCTCGGTTGTTCGTTTGCAAGTCCGTCGTGTAGAAATGTCTTTAGATTAGGAGTGTACACACATACACAGTCGCAAATGCTAACTGACTGCCATTCCAGCGCTTTTCTCAGCTCTGACTCGACTCTACTTTCACTTATTTTTACGTTCCGACTCAATCCAGAAAGTAATAAAACTCAATTTAAACTGTTATGGTGCAAAGTATATGGATGAGCAGCAGCAGGCTGGTGTTAGCTCTACTGAAGGATTCTGGAGGTCATTGAGAAGTGAAAGTGTTACCATGTCAGTTCGCATTATCATCATCAAAAAGAGAAAGTTAAAATTGTTTGCGCCTATTGACCTCATGCACTACTCTGTACGCTTTGCTCTCATAACATTGGTGTGCATATATTAAGCCTTATTTCCTACATTCGTTTGTTCGTATTTTTTTGTCAGCTCAACTTCAGGCAAATCGATTTTGGTGACAATGGGGATAAGAAGCGAATAAAGAAACGAGAGATTTGTTATGGTTTAATATTGTTTCATTATTGAGAAAAAATCTGGAGTGGTGGAGTACTACTATAAGCAGTACAATGAAAGTGAACACATTACTTTGAACTATTCCATTTTTGATCCGCGTGCTGTGCAAGCAGACATTGAGCTTGTTAGACTCATATATATAAATAGAGCTCTGACCAAATTCTTGTAGAAAGATGTCATATATTTTTAAGTTTGTTATTTTGTAAAAAGCAAGAAAAACGTACCAGCATGCAGTAGCAACAACAACAATGTCAAATAACATGACGTGCACTGCCTCGGTATGTACGTTATATTGTGTAACTTTGTTCAACTTTAAAAGAAGTTGCAGAAAAGTACGAGAATGGAAGGCGTTCTCGTAATTATGCAAATTGTATTGCTCCTCGTCGAATTATAGAAAAGGCTATATGTAATATTCCTAACAGTAAAGCCAAGAGACACATTTTAGTGTTAAAAATAGCCCTTTGAGAATTCCTTTTTCTTCACCTTTCAATTTGTTGATATTATTTTGCCAGGTGTATATCTACATAAGTTGGTGTGTATTGTATATGTTATGTTATATGCTTCGCAAGAAACGAGAAAGTAGGTTCAATAACGATCAGCTTTTAAGACATCATAACCCACTCATTTTTTCACATTGAGCTATTCAAACAAAGAAAAATCATTTGTACTTTATTTTAATGTTTTAATCAGTTCTCTATGGAGATAATGTACATAAATTCTGAAGAGAATACATTGCTACTAAAGTCAAAACGACACAATGATGCACAAAGTGCAAAAATAGCTTACACTGGTAAAATTATAACTGTCATATTTCTGGCTATTGCATATGAAATGTTCCACCGGTTTTCGATAACCCAACAAAAGTGGAACTTGACACAATAGAAGTAGAACGATTGTTTAAAAATATTGTTATAACGTTTTAGCTATAATTAGTATCACTGTTCCAATTAGCTGTTATAAATGCCAAACCACTATATCAACATGTGTACATACTACAATGATATCCATACAATGCTATTACTCTTCACTGGAAAACGAATGAGAAAATAAAAAGTCTTTTATGTGCATTTAAAATATTTTGTTGAGAATTTGGGGCAACCTGATGCAGCTACTGTACGCAGAGCAGCTATGAATCCGTGCTACGTTTTTAGAGTCACGTAAAAACAATGTAGTTATTTCAAAAAGTCCGTTACCAGTAAGTATTTATGGAGTATAGAGAAGTGTGAAATTTCGGGATGGAACAAGTCAAAACACAAAATAGTAAAGTAAACTTTGAAGGCAGGCTAAAGTGTGTACTACTTTTTCACTTAGATTGCCAACGGTGTCATGACTTCTTTACATATTATTTTATAACATTGCATTTTGCTTGAGGTCATTTTACACACAAAATAATCCTATAATCAGATAGTGGAAAAAGTAAAAGGAAAAGAAAGTGAGGAAGAAAGAAACCACTTTCTGCGTAGTAAATTGAATGAGGAAGAAAGTAGTAAGTGTGAAGAAGATACTAAAACTAGCCATTTTTTGTCCTGACTTGACCGACTTCATGTTTTAGTATAGTCAGAGAAGAGAGTATTATCACCACACAGGTTTTTTTAGCTTTCAAAAGTCCACTAAATTAGTGTCATTATATCTGTGAGCTTATAAGCTTAAACAAATGAGTTGCATAGCAATTCATTAAATACATCACAATGTTATTTGATAACTTTTCTTCTCGTCGGCCTTTCTCAAACCTGCTGTTGTGCAGTTTCAAGACAGAAATACATAGTAGACACGAGTAGAAGACCAAAGACCATTACAACCAGTCAACCATACCAGCAACAGCAAAGAGTGGCTGTACTTATTACTTACTTATTATTATTATTATGTTCATAAGACATTGGTTTCGAGAGATTATATTTTACGGATGGTAGGTTATATACACGCATTTACATTTTATGACTTTGTTCATTATCATTTCTCTATTCCGCAAAATATATATAAAATATCCATACATACATAACAAATGCCTCTTGCTTGCATGCTTTTATAAGTAGCATGCTGCTGCTGGGTGGTAAAGGGGTAAAAAAGGATGAACCAAATATCCTCAGGCTTAAGTAAACTTCCTTTCTCGAAATTCAGAGCAGTGGCACATGCACACGTTGTTTCAACATATACTTCCGTCCTCACACAAAAGCTAACACAGTGTAAGAAGAACCTATATAGTCATTTTAGTAAATACTACTACTTTTAATAACAATATCTCTCCCAGCATGTTTAAATATTCCTCAAAAAGCAAAAGTATATAATGTTATGTAGTTTTCTCTTGCGCCTATCATCATCTTCATCTAATAATAATAGCTCTTGCTAACTTTACATACACAACTACACTGGTAGTGGTGGTAGTGATGTTGGTTGGTGAGTAACAAAACCACAACCTTCTAATGGACATATTACATACTTATAAAATTTACCTCACCTCCTTTCACCAGTTTTCCTTACAAAGAACGAGAAGAGAGTGAGAACGAGAGACAGTTGGGAACACAATGGAACATGTATTTAATATGCTGACTAATAGTGTAAAAGGTAGCAGCAGGCTCTCTCTCTCTCTCAATGAATGTCTCTCTCTTTGTCGACCAAGATGTGATTTGTGACTTCTGCAGTGAAAGTCAATGATAAATTATTTATGCAAAATTCTTGTGGTGGAAAATGAGGATAGTTTTCCACTATATATTTAATATGGATGGAATAATAAGTGATACCCATTTTGAAACCTTTTTGTCCAGGTAACCTCCACAAGCATCGTCAACATCATGGGAACGATCGTCATCCTAGGTCAAGAGCAGGAAGATATGGAAGGGAGACAGAAACGCCTTTGGCTCAAAACTATCAGAGTTACTTATCTGGACATCAGAAAGTTAATCAGCCGATCTATACTATTCAAAATCCGGTAAGTAAAAAGGATTATTCTTTACGAAATATAAGCATCAATTGGGTCGTCGTCTCATTTAAAAGGTTTCATCTTCGGAGCATAAATAACACATACGAACATGTTTTTGTACAAACAGATTGGCATGCATTTTAAGTCTGAAATAATTCGATATTATAAGTGAAACCTTTTTGGCTATTTACTACTTACAAGGATTTTGGATTAAGTAGCAAATAATTGGATACTATATGAGATTTCATTGCAATGTCTATCTAATTGAAATACAATTGTAAGGAAGATAGTATTTTAAACAAGTGACCCATTGGTTTATGTAGGAGGATCTCACAGCCCGCTCAGGGAGAAGTCGAGGAAATTTGCACAAACCTGAGTTTACCAACTGTGGCAAGGATGTGATTCCGTCCGTTCCTGAAGGAGAACCAGTGAACACTACAGTATACCAGGTGCGTTGTTGTGCACTACGGCACATACTGCTAACATTAATAATTTAAACCACACACCATGGCCTCTTTCCATTCTGTAATGAGTGAGATAACTGGAATTTGTTTGTGTGAACATTTTGCAGGTAACAGCGGAAGATGCAGACGCTCCTAATGTCGGTGGCATGATAACCTTTACGATAGTATCTGGAAATGAAAACAATGACAAGTTTACTATCGATCCCAAAAGTGGGGTTATTCGAACAAACAAGGTAAACACCGTAACAAATAAGTTAAAACTGCTTTCACTTTAGAGGTGCAATGTCTTTTACTAAACTTCTAAAAGAACAACCAATTGAATTACTTAATTGATAACGATTTTAATTTTGACTCAGGTTTTTGATCGCGATGAACCCGAAAGAGAAAAGGAAGAATATGTTACTATCCGAGCCAGTGACAATGGAAGACCGCAACTTGACTCTGTCTGCACTCTTAAAATTGTCATCACGGATATTAACGATGGCATCCCACTCTTCGAAAGATTCGTAAGTGAAATAACGATCTATTTAAAAAAGAACATTTACATAAATACATGCAAACTTGAATGACACTTGAGTGTACACTTCTTTAACTGACATTATGAACTATTCTAATACATGCTTACGATAATAAAGGCTTATCGATTCCTGAGAAATAAGGTAAAGAAATTTAGGGACTAAATGGTAATTTTTAAAAACTTCGGACATTATCGAATGGCAGCATGACCTTATATGCCATTTTATACGCAACTTATGATTTTCAAGCTATTTACATGCAAAAGGATTCATTTTAGTTTTGAAAATTCGAAATGTTCTCATATTGAATCTAATATCCTATATAATCGCATTACCATATAGGAATACAAAGAATCCGTTCCTCGGGATTTGGATATAGGACAAGTAGTGATGCGCATATCTGCCACCGATATTGACGATCGAGAAAATGGAACTGTGTGGTACAAATTGGACACTCATCCATCTAGTCCAGGTGATTTAGATTACTTCCAAATTTCAGAAACAACCGGGGAAGTTCAGCTGAAAAAGCGTATTGATGCCGTAAGTGAAATTATTTTAGTGCTTCCTTTATAAATAATTCATGTGTTCTCACTCGTTCGTGTTAAAAGCCTTTCTCACTTTTGACCTATCTACAGAATACGCATCAGTTTCAACTTCGTGCAGTTGCGACGGACAGAGGAAGGCCTCCAAAGTCAGCAACCACAAACTTGACTATCAATGTGATTGAGCCGCGGACAAGGCCACCAATATTTCATCCTCACAGAGATGAAATCAAGTTACCTGAAAGAGGCCTCGACAAGACTCAACCCATCGAAATATTGACTGCAGAGTTAGCATTCTAAAATATTTACTCTAACTTTAAGTGATTATACACATGAATTTAGAGAAGCATATATAGTACATAATAATAAATACATGTTTAACCCATTTCTATTTATGTAGTTCTAATGCAGGGACCTCCAATCTTGTCTTCTTCGAACTTGTTAATGGGCAAACGGAGCCAACAAATAAGGGTGCGATGTTTACAATTGAAAGTTCTGGGAATACTGCACAACTCAAACTGGACAAAGACTTGGACTATGAGACAGTTTCCAAGTATACTCTCACCATAAGAGCTATTGTAAGATACGATCAAAATCTTTAACAACAAAAACAATTTGACATGCATCAATGCACAGTTTCATAATGACCCAATATTCGTTCTCTTGCTTTTTAGAACAAAGACAATCTAGCGAATGAGACAACTATTACCATCTTGGTAGAGGATGAAAACGATGAGAAGGTATGACCATGATAACTGTATACATACGTTTTAGTGTTTACATAGACCTAGATTGTTAGAGATAACCGAAATACAAATTGTTAAAAAAACGTTCTCTTCCATTTAGCCTGACTTCACTGAAGTAACATCCGGTGTTGTGCTTGAAAATGAAGAGGTGGGTACTTCAGTAATGCGAGTACGTGCTATCGACAGGGATGGAACTTCGCCCAACCGTGATGTAAGCGAGTATACTTATTCCCGTAGATTTATTATTGCATTGCATGCCATTATTGGCAAGTTCAAAACAGGTCAGTTCATTAAAAGTGATTGATTTTCAATTTGATTCACCTAGATAACATACACATTAAAAGAAGAAGACAAAGAAAACTTTGAAATCGACCAATTTACTGGCGAAATTACAACAAAGCAACGGTTTGATCGTGAAGCCAAGGATGTATATCAAGTCACTGTTATTGCAAAGGATGGTGCTCCTTCTGCCCTTCGAACTGATGGGCAACCAAATGAACGTAAGCGTACTAAACATCTTATTAGAAAATTAATTAGAACAAAAAATTAATTGAAATCATACTTATATTTGTATTTACTTTGTTGCAGGGCCTGTCACCTTAAAAATTGAAATTGCTGACAAAAATGATAACGAGCCACGTTTCATGCATGACGAGTATCAAGCTGAAATTGCTGAAGATGCTGACATTAATAACAGGGTGATAGAAGTGAAAGCTATTGATAAGGATACAGGTAAATCCATAACAAATTTTCATGTTTAACTCTTTGAATGTTTTATTGATGAATTGTATTTATAAATACTTTTTCTCGTTGTTTATTACATAGCCTCGGAGATCACGTACAGTATCACCCAAGGTAATGTTGGAGATGCATTTCAAATAACTAGCTCGAAATCTGGTGGAGTTATTGATGTGAAGAATAAGTTGGATTACGAGCAAACAAAAGAGGTTTGTTAATAATGCATAGTTTTTGTAGAATATTGATGCAGTGTTAATAGTATAAATGCATATTTAAAAATATATATATTGTTCTGAAATTTGAAACAGTACGATCTGACGGTTCAAGCTTCAGATTCCATGCATGAAACCTACACTCGCGTTCATATACGAGTAATTAATATCAATGATGAGCCGCCAACGTTCGAGATGAAGGAGGATACAAATATTACCATTCAAGAAGAAAGTACCCCTCATGACTGCATTTTTCGACTACGAGCATATGACCCTGACATTGGCAACCGAAATGTTCCTCAGAACATTTCTTTTTTCATCAACAAAGGCCAAGAACATTTTGATGTGGACGAAGAAGGATGCGTCCGAGTTACAAAACCATTGGATCGTGACCCTCCCAATGGTCAAGTGTTCTGGCAAATGACTGTTGGAGCTTATGACGAATGGGGTCTTACTACGACGAAAAAAGCAGCATACCAAATTTTGACGGTTAATCTTAAAGATATTAATGACAATGCTCCTTTCTATTCCGGACCTAATCCTGTCGTTTGGTATGAAAACCAACCGAGGTTAGTAATTTTGTGCAATTCAACTGTTCAAACATATTCAATTTTATTAATGCCAGATTTGGTAATAACGTGCTACTTTATACAATTGCAGAGGGCCTATAACAAAGCTAACTGCAAGTGATAATGACACTCCAGAGAATGGTGGTCCATTTAATTTTGCTATTGATCGTGCTGCACCCAGTGAAATTAAGACCTTATTCAAAGTACAGGGAAATGTCCTAAGTGCTGAGAAGGATGATTTTGATCGAGAAGAGAGGAAAGAATATCTTGTTCCTGTTGTCATTTCGGATAGCGGGAAGCCTCCGCAAACAGGAACAAGCACTGTAACCGTTGTCATCGGAGATGAGAACGACAACAAGATGTTCTCTGGAGAAAGCAAAATCTTTGTGTACAAATACAAAGAAAAGTCTACTTTCCCCATTGGTAGAGTTTACGTAGAAGATTTGGATGATTGGGACTTGCCAGATAAAACTTTTGATTGGTTCAGTGGTCATCCCCATACCTATTTCAATTTGGACAAAGAAAGTGGGTTCATCAGTATGAAACCTAATACTGCAGCTGGGCCTTACCAGTTGACGTTTAAGGTACGAATCAATTGTTGAAATAAATTGAGACAAATATAACAACGTTGATCATCCCTGTATCAATACCTTCATTGGATGATATATTATCTGGAATTTAGGTTACCGACAGCAAGTGGAATGAGGATGTGATCGCCAATGTCACAGTAACAGTGAAAGAAATCCCAGATGAAGCTGTGGATAATTCAGGTTCAATTCGATTTATGGGGATAACAAAAGAGAATTTCATAAAGCCTGGTGCAAACGTAAGACAAGATCACTGTAAAAAAATAATTTTAACATGTTTTTTTTTGAGGCTTTGACGAAAGAAATTTATTATTTTTACAGGGGAAAAGTAAAAAAGATGTCTTACAAGAAGAACTTGCCGCACGATTTGCCGTTCCAAAAGAAAATGTTGATGTTTTCACTGTACTTAACTCACTGCAAAGCCCGGATCCCACAAAGGTTGACGTAAGGTATTCAGTACATAATTCACCATATTGGAAATCAGAGAAATTGGACGGAATACTTTCAGGAAACAAAGAAGCTGTAAGTGGAAAAAAGATCAAAATAGACTCCTTCATTTTGTATTTTTTGCAAAGAACTAAGCAGGATATAATTTTATTTTTTTACAATCTCTAGTTGGAAAAAGCTTTGCAGCTGAATGTCTTAATGATTCGTATTGACGAGTGCATCAGTGAAAAACTCCATTGCGAATCAAGCTGCACAAATCGACTTAACAAAAGCGAAATCTCTTACAAGATCTTTACAAATACATCGTCTTTTGTGGGAGTAGATGCCTACGTAATTCCTGAATGCACTTGTGATACTGCCGTTCAACAGAATGGTTGTTTACCAAACAATCCTTGTCTTCATGAAGGCACCTGCAAATCTGGCGGAGGAATAGATGGTTTTGAGTAAGTTTTCTTTCTACTTGTTATTACTACATTAATTACAGATTATGAGCGCAGTTTCTCAACGAGAATAGTGGAAACACATTCCGAAAGTGTAACCATAACCATAAACTTTACATGTAATGTTGTATCGTACCAAAATAGATGCGAATGCAAAGCGGGTTTCGAAGGGCCACGTTGCGAAAAGACGTCTGCGTCTTTCAGTGGGAACAGCTATGCCTGGTATTCTCCTCTTTCTGTCTGCAATGATTCTCAACTCGAAGTGCAGTTTACAACAAGATATAAAAACGGGCTAATTTTCTATAATGGACCAATATTCCCATCCCCCATAAATGTGACAGGTAATAATCATTTTCAAAGTTTCTGTAGTATGTCCCACTTCTATTACTTCACTCAT
The DNA here is from genome assembly GCA_034695465.1 of Entomobrya nicoleti. Lineage (NCBI taxonomy): Eukaryota > Metazoa > Arthropoda > Collembola > Entomobryomorpha > Entomobryidae > Entomobrya > Entomobrya nicoleti. The sequence continues at coordinate 9,452 of JAQFZG010002592.1, forward strand.
TATTCTAAATGCTACTACAAAAGTAATCTCTTCTTAGTGAATATCATTCGAGAAAGCATGATAATAATATGTACATATGTGTGTTCTTCGCTGCAGACTTTATTTCGCTCGAGCTTCTTAATGGAAAGCCACGTCTTCTAATGGACTATGGCAGTGGTGTCTCTCGAATTGAGCTGCCAAGCTCTCCATCTTTGGATGATTCCAAACAGCATCAGATTTCCATTAGATGGCACCCAAAGGTAAGTGGTGTCACTATCGTAGGCTCCTTTGTTCTAGAGTAGCCTGCAATATTTTAAAATGCTCATCTGTGAGCCCATTATTTATACAACCTACGTGTTGATTAAATTTTATCAGTGCCCTTTAAAAACTCTTATATAATCTTTTATTAAAAATTTCCCATAGGGTATCTCTATGCGTGTTGATGAATGTTTGAGGAACGAGCGAACCTGCTTCACCGGATTTGTTAATCCAATTGGATCTCATACTCAGTTGAATGTCAATGGGCCACTTCAAGTTGGTGGACTCTCCTTCAAACCTTCCAATTTACAGCCCTACATGCATTGGACTACTGCTCCCACTATTGAAAAATTCACTGGTTGTATAGCGAATTTGACATACAACGGAATGGTAGGTTTAATATAGCTCGCAAATTTGTTGATCTAGGGAACAAGTATTTGGACTGAACAAACTATAATTCATTCTTCAATTTCAGTACTACAACCTTGGGGAGCCAAGCTACGCTTACAACATGAATGCCACTAATTGTGACTCACAACTTATTGTTGGTGGCTATAGAAGTCTGGGAGTCGACTGGAATTTCATAATTGTGATCTTAGTGTCCATTTTAATTCTCCTTCTACTTATCATCGCATTTTTGTTTTACCGAAAACGACGAAGCTACGAGGAAGTGAAAGGCGAATTCAATGACGATGTGAGAGATAATATTCTTCATTACTCAGATGAAGGAGGTGGTGAAGGTGACCAGACAGCCTTTGACATGTCTGTACTTATGATGGCTAGCAAAGGACCACCTTACATTAATCCTCACATAGACAAAATTGCTATGGATGATCTCAACCGTCAAGGACGAGGTAAGCGTCTACTTGCCCTTATTTATGGATTGGATTGAGTGAAATTGAATGTGCACTAACATAACCTGTTTTTACCTTTCCTTTTAGCTCCAGAAAATGGAGAAGGACCTGATATTCAGAGCTTCTTGCAAGGAAATAAAAACAAAGTTGACAATGATCCAGATGGTCTCCCATACGATGACGTTAGAAATTATGCCTACGAGGGAGACGGAAACTCCATGGGATCTCTTTCATCATTAGCGTCTGGTACAGACGATGAAGATTTGAATTTTGACTTTTTGCCTGCATTTGGGCCGAGATTTAAAAAATTGGCCGACATGTACGGTGGACAATCTAGTGATGATGAAAGTTACACACCACCACCAGAAGCGTGGTGCTAGATAACTTTCTCTTTTTTTCTCATATCGTCGATCAATTTTTACATTTAGCAGAAGTTTTTGCAAAGTATATATAAATCCGTACATACATAAAGATATCTATCTACTCTACAATGATGAATATATATATATTATGTAAATTGATTATACCAAGAATTTTTTTATCATTATACTTACAACGTCGGGCTCATATATACACTTGTATGTGATCCTGAGCAACTATGTGTTCCAAGAAAAGCTATTGTGGCATTGTACCTACACATACACATATGCCATGCTTCTTTGAAGAAAGTGAAAGCACTATGAAGCGATTAAAGTGACACTTGCATTCCCTAAGAAAAATAAATGTATTTATTATGAACACATGACGTGTGTGTCCTAGTTTTTTGTACATTTATTTATTGTATCTCATTATAATGTTTACTTCAATCTAAAATTAGTGTTTTTGTTGTTATTTCTTCACTGTGATGATTACTTTTTTGTAGATAGTTGGACAAGGGATTCTTTTTCCAGTTATAACTAATAATTTAGCTATTGTAACCGAATGAAATGGTAATTATATTTACGCCACAATGGCTTAGAAAAAAAACAATTACATACTGCGCTAGCAATAGGGAAATTGTAATATCTGTATATGATGTATCTATGGACAATATTCTAAAAACGATATCGTTAATCGTTACTACTTTTACTATTACAAATGAATTTTGTGAAGGTATGTAGCACAAAAAAAATGTTTAAGTCCACATTATACTTTGCACAGGTTGCTTTGTTCCAAAATGTATGCATATACTTAGAAAAACGTACGTTTCCACTTCCTGTTTATTGTGTTCACTGCGTTATGCTCTATCTGTCTCATGTTTCTTCATGTAAAGCTTTTTTAAAGAATAATTTTCTTCGAACTTTTGTTGATTAATGATAATAACGACAATAGTATGACGAAGACAAAAGAGAATGTGTCATGTGGCTACTGTTTATGTGAAGTACTTACAGTGAACTTGAATTATTCCAGTAACCGTATAGTATTGCCATATTTATTACTTAATTATAATTAATATAGTGTAGTTGTTAATTTTTTGTTGTTAATTGTTAAATTGTGCGACAATTCTTGTCTGTCCTTGTATTGTGTGATATTTTCTGTCTTAGTCTCTTGTCTTTTATCTTTCTTTTTGAAATGATTCTTGTTCTCGTGTATCTCCTCTGAGTAGCCGATACGATGAAGAATAATATTTTGCCACGGAGATACGTGACTTATATATAATATACACATTTAATTTTTAATTATTAAACTTAAGTTTGAATTTATAACATTGCGTAAATACTTAAATATTTCCATAAATGTTGCTAAAGACACAGCAAGCTACTTTCGCCAAACATAAAGCTGTACAAACAAACTTTTGTTATTGAAAATCAGTTTTCCTTTTCTGGGTTTTGTCTACTTCCCTTGTAGCTACATGCAAAATTTATAATATATGCATGGTGGGGGTTCTTAGCGAATTCAATATTTGTAAAAGCAATCAAGGTGAAAGACTGAATATCATTCCACGTTAAGATATAATTAAAAAGGAGAAAAAAAACAATAATTCGTCCCACCCACTTCCTGCAATTTTTATATTGCAACTCGTAAACCTAATATTTATGTATTTACGTAACAGGCATATTTACATACATATACATTAAATGTGTAGTAACTTTGTCTCGTCCGATAAATAAGAGAAAACGCAACAAGTCTTTTTACAATTCCTTAAATTTTCTGAGCTAATTGCCCTAAATAAAATGCTTTACATTGAAAAATGTTTATATCAAATTAGTAATGATAAGCCATAATGTGTTACGATTTTAGTAAATAGATAAGTACATAATATACAATATACTAAGGCCTTTTACAATTAAGGAAATATAAAGATACGTTAAAAGATTATACCTTATTTAACGAGAGTACTCAAAAATCGAGATGAGAAATGTGTTGTTCTATTCAGTGTTGTTAGTAGTCCCATTTATTTGAGAAATTATATAATTTTTTTACAAGGAAGGAACTGTATAGATAATTATAGGGCGACATTGACCGTTTAACATTTACTCTCTTCAAAGACCCGTGGTGATGAGTTTTAGACTCCATTTTTTACTTTTTCCTGTTTAACCATACATCGAAAACCACATGCAATGTTTAGAATTCATTAATTTGCGTGCCAAAATAACAATACCATTTTCTTGTATTCCCAATCCATAATTTATTATTATTGCTTAAAATGCCATCTGCTCTGCTGATGTAATATGGTTTTATGGTTATTTATGTATTTTGACTATCATATTTTTGCAACGAATTGACTACATTGTTTGATTTGTGATACCGATAATTATGCATTTTTCAAACTGAAATAATTTTTAACAGTTTGATTGCAGCTACCTATGCAGAGACATCGAATATAAAAATGTAATAGTTTTTACTATTTGTTTTTTGGACAATCTTAGTTAATTTGTTAATCAATGTATAAATTATTTATTACTTTAAGACAATATAAATTTTTGCTTTACGTTCATACACAACTCCAAAAAGACAACCCGTTCATTCATTAAAACTACATTTTAATAATGATCAAATTATTTTGTTTTGCGTTTACCAATATACCATAATACTTTATGTAATAAAAATGCCACATGTATTTGTTTATAAGATGAAAAGTATACTTAAATAATCTACTTGAGGCCATACCTTTTGTTATTTTTTGTTGTTAGATTTATAATAGTTTGTTATAATTAATAGGGATTAAATTGATGTACTCTGTTTTTTGGTAACGTAACGATACACTGGAGTTATTATTTAGTCATTATAATTAATATCAATATCAATAGTATAATATACAATATACAATATACACTAAAGTAACAATGTAAGAGTAAAATATAAATAAATGAGACGTTTTATAACTGTAAAATCCTGAAAGATAGTTGTGTTTTTTGATTCTCCGGCCAAGGATCAGTAATTTGAAGTCCATAATTTATAGACGAATTGCATTATTTTGAGGAAGCAAGATAATATATGACATATCCACCAAAAGCATAGATTCATAAAGCACCATTAGTTTTTGATATGTTTACCTACACGTGATTGTCCACACCAGTCAAGTTCTGTGAAATGGAAAGCATCCTGATAGGAATATCCTGGTCTAAAATAATTATGTGCATTTTACTTAAATATTCGCATTACATTACAACTGCACGAATTCCTTCAATCAAAAATTATTTTTAAAAGAATTTAAACACATTTATCCAAGAAGTCTACTTCTACAATACACTATTCAGTGAAAGGCCTGAACGAGTTTAAAATGCATCAGCTTAGATGGAATCCATGTTTTTCAAACCTGAGTTAGCGTTAAGGTAGGTACCTAGAAAAATAACCGTTTTCTCTGAGGGCCCGAATTGTTTTATGTTGATGGCAAAAATAATGAAATAATAAAAACCAAAAATACACGGTATTTTTTTCTAATTGAAACTAAATTAGAATTTGAGTCATTATGCTGTCGTAGTCTGGCCAGGGGCAGTTTATTTGTTGTTGAAACTTGACACTGAAAGACAACGCAACGTTCACCTCCAACCTCTGCACTGACTAGTGCGAATTTTCAGTTTGGCACTTAATCAGCTTCTTGCTCGTGGTTTAAGTTCTAAATGCGTTAAAGACAACGAATCGATAAACCAAAAAGTAAATCTTTAAAAACTTTTTCGTTAATTTTTAATTCTTTCCAGCATTCGTGTTTGCACAATAATACACTTGTTGATGCAGACATCTTTTGACGTTTTCTTTGTAATTTTATTTTAAGTCTTTTATTTCAGCTATCATTTATACAACACATTCATTTGGGCAAACATATACATATATGCTGCGCTTATTCAAAACATTTTCAAATTTACTTAATATAGTTCAAATATGAAATGAAAGTAACAACTTTTAAGATAAAAGTAACGTAAACGATTTCATTTTTTAAATATCTGAGATATAGGAACAAATAATAGGATGGGAGTATCAGAATACAAGGAAAATTGAAAGTGTAAAGGAACTATTCACAATTTAAAAAGTACGTACATAGCTAAATAAAAATAAAATTTTGCTAAGCTTTTTTTGTAGCTTTGCGAGACAACTCTTTAAAATCGCTCCCGACATACTTGTACATAAACAGTGTGTAGTGAAAGATTGACAGATTACGTTATTACATTACATTCTAAAACACGCTCATATCATTTAACATAATCGACTGCTGACTGGATTTAGTCCCTGGTCTCGTCTCCAAAGAGTCATTCGGTGTTTGAACCAAGCCTGAAAGAATCAACAAAAATTCAAGGATTTAACAAAACGTTTCATATTTCCAAAAGTATTTCATGTTCTAAAGCGGATTATGTATTAAAGTAAGCAAAGCATATTAGAACCTTATTTACAATTGACATGTTTCTATCTGCATCTGGATTAAAATATTTACAGAAAGTTTTCTAACGAAAGCCACATAAGCCATTTCTGGTGACTATACAGTTTCAGTGACACAATAATTTAGAGTATTTTCCTCTTGAAACTGTGGTTAGGCAAGTGTAAAGTGTTTTTTTGATTGTTATTACGTCTGCTTTTGAGAAACTGGTGAACAGAAAAATCCATATAATATCGTCTTATATTTATTACGCAAATGATAAAAGTAACATCTGACGTGTAAAGGACAACCCAGTCATTCATTACGTACATTGTTCGCTTTTGTTCATTTGTAGACGGATATTAATTGATAAATGTGTCATTTAGCAAATCAACCTCTTTTTGAATTGTCTATTATAAGTCAGCATGACTGTTGGTCTGTTGTTGTTACACTTGTTTCACGTTGCACGCTGTGACTAGCTAGCCGTGACGGAAAAATCCTCTGTTTATTATGGCTTTTAAATTAATAGCCTCGATAAACAAGAAATTAATTGTGCCACCACAACACATATTATCAAAATATTTTTTTAAATCTCTAAAGTCTAAATGCACACATCGAATGTCATACAATTAGGAAATTAGGACAGGAAAGTAAAAAAAACACTTCGGTATGCATTTACGGTACAAGTGACTATTTAAGCGTAGACTCAAGA
>JAQFZG010002593.1:0-16010 GCA_034695465.1 Entomobrya nicoleti
AAGTGCGTGTTTATTCAAGAAAATGTACTTATATAGATTTAGTCTAACGTTTTACGTTAGACTGGACAAAAGTAAGCAGTACACAGTACACATAATACATAAGAACTAAGAACATTTAACATAAAGAATGAAAAAGTATTGCATCAGATTAAGAGCGACGACAAGTTACAAGCTTATTGAGTGTAGCTTAACACATATCTGTGTAATTAAACGTAGTAGTGAGTAAACGTAGTAACCATCAGTCATGAATCATCATGATAAATGAAACGTAGCTATGGTCATCGTCATCATCTTAAAACGTAGACTTAAAACGTACTAAATTAAGCAGGCTAAGTGCCAGTAATAAGTGCAAAGTAGTCAAACGTCGTAATCTTACGTGGTGTCATAAATGTAGCATGTAGAATAAAATGCATCGGTAATCGTAGTTGAGTTACTTAGTTTACGAATGTATGTACATAGTTTATACCTAAAAATAGTACATACATAACATCCCCATCACAAATCTCTAAAACGGCCTCGTTTTGTTAGAATCCAACATAATTAAGTACATGTAAGCCTAAAATATTAGAGTAAATTCAGGGAGCAGATTCAGAGAAACTGCAAAAATGAGCTAAAAAGGGGGTAATCATAAATAACATAAATTAAGTGAACATGGTTGAGAGTAAGACAATTAGTGAACACATTTAGTACATCTAGTAATTACAAAAGACATTATTCTGGAGAAAATCAATTAAGTCTACAATTTATACTTGCGATGTAATTACCAATGAGCATTGATATTAACCGTGATATTTTTGCTAATTTAAGTACATGGTACTTGTTCATCAGTATAAATCACCAAAATGAAATGCTAATTTGATAAACGTTAACGAGTCAAAGATTTGAAAAAAATTCTCATGGTTACAGAATTACATTAAAAAGCAATCCTAGTTGGTTATGGCTTACAAAGTCTAAAAAAAATTAAAATAAGTTAACTTAATCATCAAATTGTATTACACGAAATCAAATCAATAAAACGTACATTTTTCAATAAAATTTCACTTCATTCGAATTTCAAGAAACTAAAAGGATACATTAAATGAATTGTGAATAAAATAAGTTAGGATGATATGATTACTATACTGGGAACTGGGGTTTTAGGCTGGAACTAGTTGAATCCTGGCTGGAACAATTAGGGGGGAATCTGGCTGGAACGGGACATCCTGGCTGGAACAAAGTGGGAGGGTACATGGCTGGAACGGAGTGGAAGAAATCTTGGCTGGAACATAGGGATCCTGACAGGAACAGAGGGGGAGGGATCTTTGCTGGAACAAAGGGATTCTGGCTGAAACAGAGCAGGAGGGATGTTGGCTGGATCAAACGGGAACATGGCTGGAACAGATGAGGAACACGGCTGGAACAGATGAGGAACACGGCTGTAACAGATGAGGAACACGGCTGGAACAGATGGGGAACACGGCTGGAACGGATGAGAAACACGGCTGGAACAGATGAGAAACATGGCTGGAACAGATGAGGAAACATGGCTCGAACAGATGTCTGTCGTTAGTAATCGCAGTCGTCAAGGGGAGGGTTGGTGCGGCAAAATGAGATTAAGTGACCAACGGATTTACAGTAGTAACACCAGGGTTCATTTTTACATGTTGACGATAAATGGCCAGCTTCGTTGCAGTTAAAACAAATTGGTTGTCCGTCATTCGTGAAGGCACCTCGGTACCGGAGGAGGGATGTGCAGATCTGTTAAATGTAGTAGTTGTATTGGCCAATATGGGGATAGTGTCTTGGTATAAAGTAGTGATCACATAAGTTTAAGTAGATAATTTGTTAAGCAATTTGTTGATGTTTTGGTTTTGTGTACAATATTTTGGAACATAAATCCTGGCAGAGTTCTTGAAAAAATCCGTTAACGGTGCAAGTGTCTTGTAGAAATTGCTGATAAGGTGAAGAATAGGGGTACAATGCTACTAAGTGGGTTAATGGGGATGAAATCAGTCGGGGATTAGGGGAGCTACTGGGGGCATGGAAAATAACTCGAGAATGTTGGTCGGCGAAAGCTGAAGTAGAATTGATGCACTGTTGTTGAAGTTTAAGATCGTAGGAAGCTCAAGTTGGTGGCCTTGTTATATTTTTGAGGTACCTGGAATTGGTGTTGAGGTTACTTTCTGTGAGGTGACTCGAACTTAGTGTAGTGGTGTCCGGGGGGAAAACGCGCGGTAATCGAAAGAAGTAGCGGTGTTTGGAGAATTTGTGCGGTGTTTGGGGTATTCGTGCGGTGTGTGGGTTGGTTGTGCGGTGTTTGGGTTGGTTGTGCGGTGTTTGGGTTGGTTGTGCGGTGTTGGAGTAATGATGCGGTGTTTGGGGTTTGTTTCAAAGTAGTCCTTGGTTGGTCTTAGTCTTGCGGTAACTTGAGGTGATCCTGTGTTTGCTGGGGTGAAGGCGTCGTAGGTGAACCGGAAGTAGCTTAGAAGAAGTTCTCATAGGTTTTCCTGTTGTGCTTTAGTAACGTTGACGAGGAGACGTTCACAGAAATACAACGAAACAAAAAGTGGCTTAGGTAAGCAAGAATCTTTGTCCGAAGCTGTAACTATAAGTTCAAGCATTGATAGATAACTTCGTTTTTATTACATTGCTTGACCTATATTTGATTTTATTAAGGTTTAAACCGAAAGGGAACCATACATTTGTCCCGTCAAATCAAAATACGATTTGGAATGCTCCAAATATCTATTTAAATATTTTATGCTTTTTGGACGATTACATTAATTCTTGATCCTGATTATATGTCTTACGATGAATCCAACAATAAAGCAGAAACTTTGTTTCGAATTATATCATCACATGTAAGTAAACCAAGTTATTTTCTAGCGATTCCGTCCCAAGGTTTTAGTGCAAGTAGAACTTTTCATTTTTATGTATTTTTGGTACCCATAACCTTTGTAATTTTTCCGAATTTTTACCTGGTGTGCTTAACATGTATGTAAACACTATTGTTATTACAAAACAAATTCAAGTTGAGAAGGGCCACATAAGTAAAAAATAGCATTCACCTTTTCATACATTCGCATAGCCCTATAATTTCCACAATAAGCAAGTACACCTCCGATGAAAATTAGTAGTAAACGGGATACATATATATTTGCTGCTTTTGACTAGAATTATGCAAATCCTGAAACGATGACAATTTCTATCGAGTTCTTCATTACGTCTTGGCTTAGTGAAAGTCAGTTCTGGAGGTAAAGTGAAATCCTCTCGGCTTGTTCCTATTCTTTTATGACCAATTAGTCTTCGTTTTGCTCTTTGGTTGGTCGGCTTTAAATTTGATATCTTCCCCATAGACGGAGAATCCGATGCACTCATAGCATGCTCATCCAAATGCTCTTCGACAATTTGGTTAGTTGTAATGTGACGATTGTTTGACACTATACTTATCGTTGCAGTAAAAGTTCCGTGTTTTTTAACGTTCTCAGAATTTGGTGGATGCTTTTCATTCTTACTTTTTGTCACTTTATAACTTGAAAACGTACACAGTTCTTTTTTAAATCATACAACGTGATATTAGCCTCGCAACCCATTCGTCGATGATCACACAAAAAAAGTAGCCTTCTTATATTTGGATTTTTTTTGGTATATGAAACTATCACAAACTAGGAGCTTGTGCCCATTTCCTTTTGAGCTGTCAATAAATCGTAAATTATTTTTCTCAACTTGGGAGTCCATGATGCTAACTTGAGTTCTCCGAATGAAATGAACCGCAAAAATGAAATTCTGTAGTACAGAAGCTAGTTATGCCCAGTTTTAGGATAATATGCATAAAACTCATTTTTATTTATGTAAAGTGTCGTCCCTTCTAAAAATTCCGGCCTTCTGTCGTTCATGTAAAGTGTCGTCCGGTCAAGTGACATGGGACCGAATTATCATGCATGCAAAAACATTCAACTCTGTTAATAAAAGTTCGATCCAATCCAATCCAAAATGTTAAGCAAACGTCAAACAATATATGACGAATGCACTTAAGTTATTACTAGTTAGATATTTATAGTGTAGGCCTTTATTTGTTACAAACGCATGACATTGCTATGCTATGATTATATGATGATGTTCACTGCTACAGTGATAATAAATAAACTGATGCAATATAAAAAGCCCAATAAACAAGAGCAAGCTTATACGTGCAGTGAAAAAACATACATCTCTACAGATATATGTAATCTTAAGGTTTTACTTATGAATATTTCCCTTAAAAGCAATTTTTAATTAGACGTTTTATACAAGATGTTTTGGTATAGTATATTATTCTAATTAATCAGTTTAATTTGAGTACTTAAAATAAAAAGCTTTCGTTGAATACATGTGCTGGTTTTCTATAAAAGGCTTAATGTTTTCAAAACTTATCTTGTAAAAATTTTCCTACTGCTTTTGTTTTTAGCTTTCACGTAAATAACAGTTAAATCACGTATAAATCTTATTCATCAGTTTACCTCAAATACTCCCACTCTACTTTATTCAGAGCCCCGCAGTTCGGCTTTACTTTTATAACTGTGCATCTTATAAGCTGGCTTCTTGTAGCTTGACCAGACTTAAATGTTATGCATTTTCGTAATTGTAAAAAAACCAACAGCGGATACTTTAATATAATATTTAAAATGGTTTTCAAACGAATCCTTTTCACCATATTGTAAATATGTTCACCCAATATTATCCAAATTGATAGGGCAATTCCTCCTAAAAATAGATAAAATATGGTTTGTATATTCGAATACAAATCCAAAGGCTTAACTGGTTCGTATTCGGTTTGTACCATACTTTTAGTATAATTCAATCGTATACCAGAATATGTCTGTCTATTATAAAACCACTCAATCTGATGATAAATCCCATTTTCCAAAAGCTGTCTTAAAATATATGGTAACTTTGATCCTCTTGGATTATCAAACTGCCAGCTAACAAAATCCCTAAACAAACTTTGATTTCCTTTAAAGAACGCTTCGTAGTGGTAATGCCTCGAGAGATATTCGAAATGGGTATCAATTTTTTGTTCATCATCTACATAAATCGCTTTGTTTGTACAATTTGTAATTTCTCTTTCAATAGCAATATCCCAATTTCCCTTATAAATACCTTCCGCCGTTTTAGGAATAGCGTATATGTCTTTTTGGTACAAATCAATTAACAGTTTCCAAGGTTTCCAAAAACTATATTTTAATTCATTCTTCCAATCCACTGTAGAGAACAAGATATTATTGTATTCAATGCTTGCTTTCTCCACTTCCAATGAAAACGGCATCCAACTATGAAATTTCAACAATATGTTACCATCGTCACGCCACTCAAAGTCTCCTGACTCATTAAAGTTTTTCCAGTCAACAGATAAATCAGTGGATGGAGAAGAATATATCTGGAATTTTATCAAATTCAGCTTCTTATTAATCCAATCTTGAGTAAGTTTTTCGGGATCCCATAAATCAGTGTTTTCATCTACTAAATTGTCAAAACTTTTCAAACTATATTTTTGCTTTGGTGCTGTAACCCCAGTAATTGCGATTCCTTTATAAGCATTTGTAAAAATACAGGAGAAAAGTAACCACAAGCCTATTACCGATTTCAAGGTTTGAACATTAAAAATATACTCGGGAACACCGTAAGCATATTCGACTATAGTAGAATAAGCAAATAAGTAAGCGTTAAAGTCTGTTTTGTTTTGGTCCCTAAGTTCGAGCGTTATGTGAATAAAAACGGCCAAAACTAGCAAATAAACTACTAGTGCAATCCACAGTTCGTATTGAAATGGCTCCAGATAAAACTTCCAAGATTGGTAATTGTAGTGGTAACATGTTAAAAAATTGTATCCAAATTGTCGAACCGGTATGTTTAAAAAGCGACGATCAAACTGTATTCCATTGAATAGTCTACGGAAATCATGTCCATACCGCCTTTCCAGATAAACATTTGGATAAAGTTTAAGATCAAAATTTTGATGGTCGGAAATCATCGTGCTGTTAGTTTCTTGGAGCACCATCGTTAACATTGCAAAACGAAATAAAGCATCGTTAGAATCTGGTAATATGAACACGTTATTTTTTTCGTAGTCTGGATAGTTGGAAAATTCATTAAACTCATGGTCATCTAACGACCAAGTTTTGGGATAAACCAGTCCAAAATTTTGAATCATGGAAATTTGCATTTGAAATGTCTTATCGTCGGAATTACAATAAATGCAATATATCGAAAGAGACGTATTTTCGTTTAAGTACGGCATACTAAATTCTGAAGAATTTCGCTCCATGTTCAGTATCCATAGAAAATTATTTCTGTATTCTGAACTTTTAATTATATTATCCATTAACTCTTTATTCCGCAAAATATCCATATCTGGTTCCAATTCAAGTGCTGATGACGTTCGGATATAAAATACGGTATAATTTAAAGGTTCAGAATATAGTTCGATTTCGTTTTGAGTATAAAAATAGTTTAGTTCAGTGAGGGCCGTATATAGTGGCAAGTAAACCGTTTCTATGGTTTCCGAAAACATGTCCACGTAACTAATGTTTTGGTATTCCTGGTTCAATATTATAAACACTAGCAAGGCGATTAACGAATTGCGCTTCCACTGCATTGGGTTTATTGTTGGCGGGGGATCTATTATGTTTGGTGTACGTTTGTGAAAGAGTTTGAATGCGCCGTCAACAAAATAATGATGCACTGCAAATTTTGCTTCATCCGGGTCGTATACTATAGTCGAATTCAGCGTCATTAAGTTTCGAATCGTAACTGTACAGTGAAGAGTTTTGTAATCTAATTTTTCAGAAAAGTATATTTTCACTTCAGCAGCAATTATATGAATGTGACAGTTCGTCTCCCCATTAATAAATGGATTTACCAAATTTTCTGTTCCTGTTATGTATTTGTTTGACTCTGAGAAGTGTGATGGAGATAATTGAAAACTTGGAAAAATAAAAAACAAAGTTTTTATAATGGTTTCCATGTTTGGTATTGATTAAAGGAAATAAATTTATATTTTCACGGTAGCATTTGAAATTAATATGAAACTGGAAATATATTTCTTCCGCTAGTATTGCTCCTCCGTGTTTAATATTCTTTAATTAGTCCATGGCAAAATAATTAGCTGGAAGTAATGTCCACTCAATTCAGCATTGAAACAACAAGAACAGCCTGTATTGAATAATGACAAGGCCAGAATCGATAACTCTTTTGAAAAAGCAAGTATTGTATTTTAAAAACTGGTTTTATTAGCTTTTACTACAACAGCCACTTGTATTCAAAGAAAATACCGAACAGTAAATATTACAGGTTTTGCCGTAAACAATTTTGCCATACCAATAATATTTTTTACTATTTTGCTGGGTTTTGCATTTTAGGAGTTTTTTCTCGACTAATGTTTAAGCCAATGATGACAATGGAAACTCCCTTAAAATTGCAGTATACGATGAATACATACTTATGACAATCAAGCGAGAATTAGCTTATAGCGTCTCTTTTCAATACAGTCAACTTGCGACAGTTGTCCGTTAATATGTTAACTCGTGTTTGTTATTTAAGTAGCGATAACCTTTAAAAACTAAAGACTCGATTTTTTTAAATCGACAAGCAACGGTTTGAACACAAAAAAGTTGCAAATATTCAGTTATTTTGATAGCATATCAAGTTGAAATATTTTTGCGTTCAGTACGAAATGAACACAGACTTGGAAAAGTAGTGGCGTTTCAGAAACCTGAAAATTTATGAAATTTATGATTTTCTGTGATTTTAGCAAACTTGAATTCGTTTCCCCGCAACGAGCACCCTTTCAATTTTCTAACCGTAGTGCCGATTGGTAGACTTACAGCGAAACATTTGCTGTAATATATGTTGAATGTTTACTACTACTAAATTTCATTTCACCACTTTTCGAATAAAAGAAAAACAGTCAACTAGTTCACCAACCGTTGTTTCGTGAAATTCAAGACTTGGTTGGATTCGCAAAAACAGAGAATTTATTAAAGGAAAATCTCCAGCGAGTTGGTTAGAATGAGTTTCAGACTGACGCTATTTCAGCACTGACGTGGCGAGTGTCTCTTGCTCGTTTATATTGGCCAGCAGAGAACAAGCATAATAAAACTGTACAGATTGTAAACTATAACTAGAAATGTTAAATGAGCACTCATTACTAAGCAAAGGACTACGGTAAAGCCAATGACAAGATAAATGACCAGAGGATATTGTCAGCCTAATACCCGTGTATTCAAAAGATATACTACAATCCTCACATATATTCCATACGAACCATTGGATGGAAACACAATGTAAGCTTTCCCTTAACCAGGAAGTAGGATAGGAGTTCACATATTACAACGTAAAACAAATTTATATCATGTCATGCAATTCCAGAAAGCAATTATGCTGTGTAAAATAACTTACGACAATGGTTATAATCTTATATATATATACTTTGTTATTCGTTTCTTGCTACCATAGCATATGTCTGATTACGAAGGGAATATAGCGGTTTTCAAATTTCTTCCTAGTAAAAAAATTGATTATAACTCTTGTGTACTTGATATGGTATGTTGAAAAATATAGTTCTATTTTACAAGACACGGACAACCAACTCCAAAAAAGCAATTAATTTTACCCACGATAAATATCTTGTTTGTGATTGGATTTTATTAGCTATCACTATAATGAGCATTCCTGCTTTGCCCCAGTATTTATTTGTTTAATTAATAAATGTTGCTAAAGCCCTGTATGAACCAAGATGCTGACACGTCGTCAATCCAAACGAAACATATAGATGCGATTGCTACAAGATTATTGACTTAGCAAAAAATCCAACCATATTTGATATACTAGTCATAGTAAAATACCATTTTTATGAGTACGTACATTAATTTTTTTATCTGTAAATGGAATATGAATATTGAGTTTTTGGCGGGTGAGTTTTCTCCCTAAAACCGCTAAATAAAATCCCCTTTGAGGGAACTAACTAACTACAACTACAATAAAATTTCCTGGATCATTTTTAACAATCTCTTGACAATTATTCATTTATTTTAATCTTATAGAAAATAAAACTTACAAACATTTAGTTTGATGGTATTCTTTAAGTCATCAATTTTCTGTTTGTTTGCAAAAAGATCGATGAGGGCTGTGCTTTTCCAAATCAACATAGATCCAACTCGTTGAATCCATCATTCCCCGAATGCCTACTCAGAAGGGGGATGCAAGATAGAGAAGATGTTTGGCAAGACGACGATCATGATGATTTCAAAAGGCTGAAGTATCTTATTTGCTGATTAATTCAATGTTTCAACGAATTGTTTTGTAAAAGTCAAAAAAATATTAGCAAGATTTACCTTGCGTTCCAATTTTGCTACTATATAACAATGGGTCGTATTTATTAGTAACTTTTCAAATTGGAGCTAATAATAACTTATTTTCGTGGAACTATTTGCTTATTATGATGAAAATTGCTTATTATTAGTAATTGTTCACTCAAACATTTCCAGAAGTTACTACTATGACCATTTTTATATTGCAAAACACTAGAAATCAACTTTTGCAAAATTTGCTTGAAATAGTTTCCAAATATATATCTTTATCAATCTTGATTGACTGATATTTAGTTTTTGAACTAATCGATTAATCGGCACTTGAACTGTTTGTGAGGAGTTTTTTAAAACAAATCTCAATTATTACTTCAATTTGAGTCAAGAAACACAATTTGTTTTAAGGAATATTTTAAGCACACTAGTTGAAACCTCTTGTTATAGTTCACCATACTTTGTATTATTAAAGTATTTCAAGACAGAAAACAGACACAGACATTACTTGACATTGAAGCGAAGAAAATTGTAATGGCTTACAATTTCTAGCTATAAATTCTTAGGGAAAAACGTTTTCTAACTAATAAAATTACTACTTTTCAGCGCTATTTGACGTCAGAATTCCTAAAAGTCAAAATATTGGACTGACTATACATTTTCACTCATTTTAATGGGAGAGTGAGGTATTCGGTAAATTAGTTTCGTCATCGAAATATCCAAGTACAATTTTACAAGCATCAAATATTAGTTTTATATATTTTTAGAAGGCTTTAGTAAATTTTTGGTTCGCTCTGAAGCTATTTTAATTTCCGACCCACCAGTAACTGCCAGACTTATTCAGAGGTTCTTTCTTCTCTTAGAGATAAAAAAATTGGTGGAAGTTTTCCCTCCAATTTAGGAAAAATCAAGAATCAACTTTTGCTCCTCCGCAAGACCGAAGTCGAAGGTTTTATGATTAGCCTGATCAACGCCATTGCTTGAAACAGATAAAATTTCATTGTCAGCTACTTTGCTATAGATTTTTAGGCATGATAACACGTTGAATATCAGAGTCGGATTCACTGTCTGCAATTTTTATGACTTCCCTCTAGCTGAGTGTGTTCTCAAACGGATAGGTTTTTAATGTTCACACAAAACATGAATATGCATCTACAAATTCTATGTTATACATGATCTAGATGCTAAATTAAGTAAGACAGTAAGTAAGTCAAGATACACCAAAAACTTCCCTTCCTACAATGGAAGTTATGCTACAGTTATTTGTTCAGCATTGATATGCCAGACTACTAAATTCAATAAACCTCACTCCCCCATTAATATGACTGAAAATGCATAGTCAGTCCCATTTTTTTACTGTTAGAAATTCTGACGTAAAATAGCTTGGAAAAGTAGTCTTTTTAGAGCGTAGAGAAATGTTATGCCAAATTCTTATTTATAGAATTACTAGACAGACATAGAGAAATTAGGACATATTATTTCATCGCAGGGTTAAGATTTTATAAGCTTCTTACGTCAAATTCTATAGAAAATGTTTTTCAGGATTACTGTCTGAGCAAAACAATTTTTATCCTGATATATTTTGTTAGTAATAAATACCAAAATTAATCAAAGCTAAGCATGTTTGTGCTGGCGACCTGGATGAGGTGGTATTTTCCACAGAATTGAAACATCTTGAATTTATGAATTAAACATCCACAGAAACTCGAGGAACTGCTCAAATCCCTATTTTGGTGGCATTACAATTCAGGCAAGCATTTGTGGCTTAAAATGAATTAGGTCGGTCAGAGTTATGTTTCTTCTCTTCCAAAATGTCATTATTTCTGGTTACCCTACAAAATTGACTTTCGAGATTATTTTAGTAATTCGAAACTAGTTTTAGTTTAGTTTAGTAAATATTAATCAGTATTCTATTCGCACATGACGCGCATGATATTTAGATTATTTTAAGGATTCAATTAAAACTCCATGTTCGAATTTAATATCGTTTCATGGAAATCCAAATGGTTTGATGGCTTTAATTCAATTCTATATATTTGTTTAAATATGCAACTTTTTATTACTTTCTTTCCTCATGCAAGCTTCTATCCGACTGTGTAGCTCTCTTGGCTCAAAAATATATATCAAGTCACACGGCTGCAACTGACAACGCACTTCACTTCCAACTTTCTTCCTTTGCCCCATATTTTCTACAGCAGTGTGAATGCGACGGGACAACTATCAAAAAGTGATAACAATTAAATGTTGAAGTTAAATTGGACAATTATGTGTATTTTTTGTTAAAAGAATTGATGTCATGTTCTAAGAAAATTATGGCCTTGTATTTTGTTATTTTCATTTCTTTTCTCCCATGTCTCAGTTAAAAGAGTAAATTTAAATATTTTGTTAATTTAAAACTTACATTAAAAACACAACTGAAAAAATGATTAGTTGTAGGATTTATTAGGAATTAAATATCGGAGCCAATTTAGCTTACACTCATATAGCCAAGTTTCTTTTAACAGCAAATGATACAACGTTTTAATTTAAGAAAACAGCATTTTCCAGCACATTTCTTTTGGCTTTAATTCAATTAATTACAAGGCACAATGATGTTTATGACATTCTTTTTGAATAAAATTTTCGATGTGCTCTGGCCATTCTTGAGAAAACAAACATGCAAAATACCAATGGTAACTAAAACAACGAAAAATTGGTTGTTTGTGAGAAAAGTCGTAAATAATTTTTGAATAGCTGTTTATTGTATTAAGAAATTAATAGTCTGAACTGTTGGTGGCTAGATTATAGTTTTAAACGCACATATTGTGTGATAAGATGACCAATTTTACATGACAAACGAACAAAATGTTTGGTTTTATTAGGATTTGCTTAAGTCGAGTCTTAGATAATTTTTATTAAAATAATTTGAGCTGTGATTGTTGTAATTGTTTAAATCTTGGTTTAGAATAGATGGTGAGAAAGTTTTACGAACAAACCCGTTTAGACCTTGGATAATAGTTTGCATTCAATACAAAATCACATATTTTAATTTATAATCAGGTCATATTCATTTTAAATTTATGGCGTAGAAATCAAAACTTATTTTAAATAAAAGCTTAAATAGTCAAGCCAAGAACGGTACTTAGGGAATACCATTTACCCAAGCACGAAAATCTGAAATACCGAAGCAATAAAAACTGTTCAAGTATTTTTCAACTCTATCTATCATCAAACTACCATAGTATCTAAAATGTCTTTTAGAACCGGATCCTTCGAAGTTCTCTCGTTAATTCAGCGCATTGCTCCACTTCCGTTTGTAGTAGTTTTCAAAACACGAAAAGTAGATGAGAACCCGTTATATTATAAACCCGTGTATAAATTTTTACGCAAATTTTGTGAAGTTTTTGCCCTAGTTTTAATGCTTCCATCTTGTGCTATTCGATTAAATTGGCTTGTTTTACACTGGAAATCGTTTACGCAATATAACGTACAAGAGGCAATATTGTACGGCCTTGTAACTTGTGTAACGCTTATATTTGGTCCTGCTTACGTACTTTTTCAAACTCAAAATTACAGTGAAATGACAAACCTTTTTGAAAGAAGGTTCTGTTTAGAAAGAAGGTGTGGACTAAAAATTGAGAGTACAACAAAATTTCAAATACCAATTATTGGAAAACGAGCGGCGAATGAACTCATTGTGTACACAATTACAATTCCTCTTGTTGTAGGATTGTTGGCTTTATTGTTTGCACCATTTGCCATGCCATATCTACCCATCTAGCTTATTTTCGGAAACAGCATTCAAGTCAAAGTAGCCAGTGGAATTATAACCGGCCTTGTAATATGTTTTATTTGTTTGAGAATATTTTCTGTAATTATAATTGCAATTGTTTTGCTAAAAATGCACCTAATGACAAATCAGCTGTTATTGTTTGTTTAAGTGATTAAGACAAATGAATATGCTTCTATATGGTTTGCTATAAGGTGTTTTACTTGACAGCTGAGTTTTCTTTGAATTTGGTTCACGCGAAATATGTGAGCACATATATCCTTTTGGACGTTACTATCAATTTAGCTTTTTAGTTCGAGTCAAAAATATTGCAAATAGGAATTATAGCATGATCTATCGAGACAAAATGGTCAATTTATACCTATGTTTATGAGAAGAAAGAAATTAATATAAAACTGTGTTCAGTTTTTTGTTTGAATTTTCCAAAAACCGAATAAAACTAGTTAAAGACTTTACTTCATAAAAAACCTGTTGAGGATATTTCTTCTAAAAAATATACTTATAAGTACCTGATAGCCAGTGCGAAGAGTATTTGTTCAAATTTATGAGAACCATGTTAATTAGATACGGCTTTATGAACAGTGCGCTGGATTAGCTAGTCAAGCCAAATTGTGAAATTCGAAAGGGAACTTGATAGCTTGTTTGACATCTGTAATGATTAGCAACTTTAAATCTGGCTAAAAGTAAAGGTTATAATTAAATTTAAAAACTAAATTGCTACTCATAAATTTTATTATATTATTTATATTAAATATTTTATGTACATCCTCGTAAAAAGAGAGGTAGCACAATATTTAATATCTCTGAATTTATTGTTGATGAGTCTGAATCATTTTCATAAAACAATCATATTTGATATTTTCTTCTTGGATTGAGAATCTTCCAGCATTTTTATTAATATCAGACTATAAGATCGATTATTTAACACATAAGTGAATAATAGCGTTAAAGAGGTCTGCTCATTTTAGCTGAAGTGATAAAAGCCAATCGTGAAACAATAATATTTCTTGGGCTAAATTAATTGCTTTCCAGTGGTGATTGTTTGGGTCTTATGGAAAGAGTCCGAAGAAATCTAGCTTCATCGTTCTCTAAAATTTAGTAGACTGGGTATATAACCAACCGCTCTATAAGAAAGAAATGGGAAAACCCAATATTCTGTTCGTCTTTATAAGACCTAAATATCCATCATTAGCAAAAAACGAAGTGTGTTCAAAACAACATGTCTGGATTTTATAACCATTCGCTTAAACTACATATAAAGCCGATTTAACATAGCATATTTGCATTTTAGAATTGCTTGACCTGGAATGGATTTACTTTTAGATTTTTGTACTTGAACTCTCAAACTACGTGTTAAAGTAAGATAAAATCTAAAATCAAAGAAAAACAATTAACTAATGAGAAGTAAGGCTTGTTTTGTTATTTTATAGTGCTTGCTTGTATACTTGCTAGTGGTAGGACAATATCATGTAGACATATAAGAAGTTGTTACATGTCAAAGGTGGCTTCGCTGGTTAAGTATGCTTAAAATGAATGTAAGAAGAATATAGCACTTTGACCACACGAAAGACAAAGACAACCATATCGATGAATATTTTATGTTTGCCTCGTGCCACGAGTTTTTTCCAACATGTTCAAGCTTTTATACAGGGCACTTACCTGATTGTCCTCTAGTTCTCAATGTCAACGTCTCAACTCGGATATGTATGGTAATGTAACATTTACAATAAAAGTTTAGAGGCAGTCCACTTTTATTGTACGTACTCTTTGCTAGCCATTATCAGTGAGATAGTAACTAAGATAAAGTCAAAGCTAAATTTTGTCGGTGTGACCTGGTATTCATTCTATCCAACTGAAAAGATTTTTTTCCTTTGATATATTCTATTCACTTATGCAACTATCAAAGTTTTCAATTTTACTTTCCTAAAAGAAACCATTTAATTTCAACATCTCTCGTTTTTTCCTAGCAACCAAGCTAACCAATTTTGTTGGAATAAGTTTCAATTTCAGGAAAGTTAAATTTCGACACTATCAACACAAGTTATAAGTAATGCAGCTACGTTTTAAAAACAACTTTAGAGCGAAGTTTCTCTTAGCAGTTTGATAAGGAATACAAGTTCCAAAAATATGCGGACTTCATGAATTAGTTAATGGTTTATGGTAAATGTTTTAACAATTTATCCATCGTAGGCGTAACAACCATTTATATTGTATAGCTAATACACATATTCAGGCATGTGATTCCTACTGTAACATATCAGGTATTTATGATGGTAGTTCACTTCTCAAAGTTTAAGATTTACCATCTCATGTAGCAGACCACTCCACGTATAGTTACAAGCAAAAACTAGAGATCTGGTATTTAAAAACTTATTTCAAGTCACTCAAAACTTGGTTTTAGGAACACAATAGTTCGTATTCGCTGATAGGACAATTTGAAAATTTTATAACTCAAATAAACTGATTTTCTAACTCAACGTGTTGCCCTAGTAGGGGTCCTACTAAAAACCACCCCCAAGCTAAAACACCACCTGCACCACCTTGCAAAGCTGGCATGGCCATCGGTAACCCGTGACTGCACCACCAAATATATATCGCACCACCTAATACATATCGCACCACCCGTGCGGGTGGTGCAATATACTTTAGGTGGTGCGATATTTATTAAGTGGTGCGGGTGGTGCGATATACTTTAGGTGGTGCGATATATAATATTTGGTGCAGGTGGTGCAATATAGTTTAGGTGATGCGATATGTATTGGGTGGTGCGAGGTAGTGCGGGTGGTGCGATATATATTGGGTGGTGCGAGGTAGTGCGGGTGGTGCGATATATATTAAGTGGGGCGAGGTGGTGCGATATATATTTGGAGGTGCGAAGTAGTGCGGGTGGTGCGATATATATTTGGAGGTGCGAAGTAGTGCGG